>JAPVRG010270302.1:0-11234 GCA_029783565.1 Rhagoletis cerasi
TTGGAAAATCACGAATGAAATTGATTTGCTCGTCAAATCAAATCACAAATAAAAATATTTTTTTTATTTGGTTGACGAATCAAATCACTAATTAATTTTATTTTTTATTTGTCTGACGAATCAAATCACAAATGAATTTAATTTTTTATTTGTTCGACGAATCAAATCACGAATAAATTGTGTCCATGATTTGATTCGTCGAACAAATAATAAATTTTTATTATGTATTTAGGATTTGATGCAACTTTCAATGCAGAAATCAATTTTACCTAGCAACTATAACGCTTTTGGTTTGGGCTAGTAGATGCTTCGCCAATTCCGTACCGCTTATTTCTATTTAAAAGATAATTGCTCCAATTTGTTCTCTTACATGTTGTCTAAACATATAGTGAATATCACTAGATTTGGGAACAGTTGGAAAACAATTGAAGGATTATTTTGTAGTATGGTTTTGTTTGCAAATAATTATTGCACTTCTTGTGTTTTTATATTAAAAAAATTAGTGTTATTGTTTTTTGTTTTAATAATGTTTTGGATCTCTGTGACCCTGAATACACCCAAAAACAAAACTTCCCTTAATCTTTAAGGAATACAAACATTGTACCAGCTTAAAATTTTTCTTCCATTAAGTTTTTTGTTTGTTTTCTTCACAAACGCTTTTGGTTAGAGTTCTCAAAACGTTTTCAATCCGGTGGAAATCCGCAGAACATGCAAGCTTTTCCCAGGCTTGGGTAATAATATTACCGTTATATGATACATAGAGAACGCCCAAGATTGCTTTGTACATTATATGGGGCATTATTATCCTGAAAAATCGGCTGTTACTAACGTGGTAGCAAATGTCACAGAAAAATGCATTATAAAAAGTTTAATCTAATGTTTATTGGACGATTTTTTTTATCAAAATCTTTTAAGAATAGTTAACCGATTTTTTTATGTGCATAGATTAGAGTGGCTCAAAAAATACTCTTTTTGGAAATTCACAAGCGCTACCTAAAAATATTGTTATTTGGGTCTGGCGCCGGAAAATATGCTTTCGAGAAGGGAATGCTATAATTAAAACGTGAATCCTGAACGTTTTACACATTAAAACGAGTTTAAACTCGACACAGGCTGTTTTTGAAGTCGCTCATTACGAATCTGAAGTCAACTTTTTCAAAATTAAAAATGGCGTATCCAATTGGGCGATCACTTCTTTAAAAAATTTATTGGATTCTATCGAGACTGGGTACTCGGTAGTTTCCAGAGTTGCTGATTACGAATCTGAAGTCATCTTTTCAAAAATTAAAATTGGCGGATCCACTTTTTTTGTACGAATCTGCTGAGACTTAGCTATTTAGCACACTTCAGCATGTAAGAGATGTTGTACTTTAAAAGAAATGAACAGAAAAATTATTGAAAGTCATTTTTTTTCAGTGGTAAATAAAGTTAGTGAAAGGTTTTATTACAAACAATTCTGCATAATTGTCGTTTTCTTTGAATTAGGCATATCTTGGCGATGTTTATCAACAACTTGCTGGAGATACTGTGTCTGATCTTCTTGATTTGTCAAAATGAGTCCGAATTCTTATAGGGAAATATCAGAAACTACTTATGTATGTGTAAATCACATTGCTCCAGTTAGGATGTAGATCAGTATAAACAAGTAAGGGAGCACTGTCTTCGGCCATGCCGAAGGGTTCATACCTTTCATGAACATCAAAAAATTTAACTTCAACCTTCGTTTCTTTAGGAGCTACACATTGCTTATAATAAATTGATGTACACTGTGAACTACACAGATGGCGGAACAATCAGTTATATGGGAGCTATATGTTTTAGTGATCCGATCTTTGCCATTTCCACTGTTAGTATTCTGTTGACAATTAGTGAAAACAGTGCAAAATTTCCAGTTCCTAGTTGCATAAATGGAGGAGTTATAATGAAAAGTCTCATATCTGAACAATCAGTTGTATGGGAGCTATATGTTATAGTGATCCGATCTTTACCATTTTCACTGTAAGTATTTTATTGACAGTTAGTGAAAGCAGTGCAAAATTTCAAGTTCCTAGCTGCATAAATGTAGAAGTTATAACGAAAAGTCCCATATCTGAAAATCAGATGTATGGGAGCTATATGTTATAGAGGTCCGATTTTACCGGTTCCGACAAATGATTAATACATTACAAAAATACACTCACTCACCAAATTTCATTCGGATATCTCGAAAACTGAGGGACTAGATTGTATACAAACAGACGGACAGACGGACATGGCTAAATCGATTCAGCTTGACTTTCTGATCATATAAGTATACATTTTGATGGGTCTATCTCTTCTTGTTCTGGTACTTACAAACATCGGACCAAAGTTATAATACAATTTCATGCTCATGAAAGGTATAATCTACTGCATTTTTTGTAATAAAAACCTTTTTAAACTTTATTGAAATAAAAAAGTTTAAAATGACATTCAATGATTTTTTTTTGCTTATTTCTTACAAAATACACAATATAGATATACTACCTACCTAAGTCTGGTAAATAACTAAATATTATTAGATTTATAATCAGAGACATGAAAAATCCCAGTGTACAATCTTTCGAGCAAATCCAATCATTAAAAAAAACTAGATCACCATATTGGATCCGCCATTTTTGAATTTTGAAAAATTGACTTCAGATTCGTATTAGCGACCCCAACACTCCCAGGTGCCGAGTTTCGAACAAATCCAATAATTTAAAAAAAAATTGATCGCCATTTTGGATCCGCGATTTTGAATTATGAAAAACTGACTTCAGATTCCTAACTAGGAACCACAGAAACCCTCCGGTAACAAGTTCCAACCCATGGCAATGCGTAAATCATTCAGTATCAACGTTTTAATTTTCGTAATCTCTTTTCGAAAGCATATTTTCGGGCACTAGGCCCATTCTAACTATCCAAGACATGTTTGTTATTAAGGGAATGTTCCCCAATGATACCAAAGTAATTACATGTAAAAAATAACATTTTTAGCTGCATTTAATATGTCACGAAAATAAAAAAATTGAGAACATTAGAATTTTTATTAAAACCAACCAGCGCGAAAACTTCTTTTTCAAAATAAAGACATACTTCTGTTATCACAAATAACAATAATTTGAGGTAGCGTTTATGAATTAAAAAAAAAAACATTTCAACCACTCTTATATATATGCATAAACTTACGGCCCTATTTCCGCGCCGATGACAAAACTTATCCCATGGTTAATGGAATAACTACTCCGCCTTAAAGTACATATGCTGAAATAACTTGATTTTAAGCGCTCTAATAATGACAACTTTCTATGTTATTTTTGCGACCATAGTCTGAATTTTTATGCTATAAATGAATCCCACAAATATTTACCATCACATTTACTGGCCAAATGTATTAATTGATATACACTTTGCTTATAAGCATAAAAATCCGATCTCTACTTATGATCTACTGAGTACGTGACAGCGACGAAACAATGCTTATATTCGGCTTCAAAGTTTTAGGCACAATAATAGTTAAAGCAATTGTCATGTGATGAGTTTTGCCATTGGCGTGAAAATAGGGCCTCACAGAATTGAAGGAAGAATTCAACTTTTATCGGAGTAAATCGGTATTTTTGTATAAGTGTGGCCAGGGCAGTATCCTTGGGCCGCTGTTATTTATCATCTTTATTAATGATATTAGCTCTTGCTTCCTTAACTCAAAATTTCTCCTATACGCGGATGACCTGAAGGTTTACTCCGTCGTAGCAAGAACGGGGGATTCTTTTTTACTTCAGTCCAATCTCGACAGGGTTTAGGCCTGGTGCATGAAGAATCGCCTTTTTCTCAATATAGATAAATGTTCTCATTGCATGTTTTCCTTCTAAGCTTAATACAATAACAACAACTTATACTATTGCGGGTTTTCAGCTGAAGTTTCTTACAGGGCTGCAAAACACTCCAAAAATCGATGCGGTTCGGTTCAGTGGTTCGAACCACTTGGGAAAAGCTTGTACCGGTACAAGAACCGGTTCATGAGTACCTCTGAAACACGGTTCGGTTCGGTTCGGTTCAAATGGTTAAATTTTTTTATAATAAGTGATATAAATATCACAAAAATCTACCAAATACTATACCCAAATTAGGACGGGTTTATTTGTATGAAACTATTTTTTTCGACATCCTCAGCAGATTCGTATTCAACACAAAGTTCTAAGAAAAAGCCCATTAGAGCAAAGCTCTTAAGTTCATTTTGATCCCCCTTATTTTAAAAGAAGCTATCTTTACTAAAGTATTATGAATGTAATGTTTTTAATATACATAAAATTGTATTTGGGAATTTTTTTAACCGAAGAATTCATTTTATATATCTATTTCTTATTTAAAGAACCCATCTGTACAAATCAAATACATATATAAATTAGTTTTTTATTATAATAGGAAAAGTAACTATACATATATGTATTTTTAAATCAAACAAAAACTTGCAAAAAACAGGAACAATTAAATTTCACAATATTTTTTTTTGCAACAAGTTCCGCCTACTATTTGTCATTACGCAAAATTTGCGATAAGTGCTTTAATATACAATAAGCGCCACTTTTTCAAAGTAATTTCTAATACCCTAAGGGCCGTTTCTCAAGTAGCTTTTAAAATTTATCTGCCCTTTAAAGACAATTTTTTTTCACAAAAAAATTAGTTTAAGGTCAGATAATTTTAAAAGTTAGTTGATAAAAGGGCACTAAACTTATTATCGGATCCGACATGCGTCTATATATTTTATTAGTTTTATCATTTTCTAATTTATTAACATTAAACTTTTATCTTGTTTCACACAATAATTTTTGCCTGTTGTTCATGCTTAATGAATGTGCAGAAGGCAGAAAAAATTATATATAATTTGCTTTTTACCGCCATCTTGTGGTTCTTTAAATAATAAATAGACATCAAAAACAAAGTTTTCGCATCAAAAAATCCCCAAGCGCAAGTTTGTATTAAAAAAAATTTGTATGAAAAAATTAACATCCGAATTTGCTGGAAAGGATGTCGAAAAAACCCGCCCTAACCTACCTACACCGATCTTAGTACTTGGTACAACAAAATACACAAACAAAATACATGGGGAAAAATTACCGAACACCGAGTTACCGAGTACCAAGCTTGGTGTAAAGACCCCTAAAAGTATAAACAGAACCAATTCACTGAGAGAATTTCGTCGGGCGCAGCGATGCCGTCGGGTGACATTCGCTGCAACATTTCGCCCAGTAAAACAGAACCGAAACGAAATTCGCATTAGCGGATTTACAAATAAAAAACATAAAAATACAAAAGCGAAAAGATGAATACTCAAATTGTCCTATTCTTCTCCTTCTTGATAATTATCTGCTCGAAAAGTAAAGAAAACAGTTATTTTATCACTGATAGCTGATTTTATTGACCGGCGGCAGCGGCAAAATTAAAAATAAATCTATTCGTGCCAAATTTCGTCAGACGAACTTCGTCATTTTGAACCGAACCGACCCATTTTTCGGAGTGGTTTTCGGTTCGGTTTTGGCAATTAAAAATAAAAGCGGTTCGGTTCGTGGTTCGGTTCGAAGCTCAAAAAAAGCGGCGGTTCGGTTCAAAACCCGTTTGCAGCCCTGGTTTCTTAACATGGTTAAAGATTTAGGAGTATACTTCGACTCAAAAAAAAATTCACGTTTTAAACCGTATTAATTTTATTGTGTCAAACGTCTATTCCATGTTAGCATTTGTACGTCGGAGCAGTTCAGATTTTCTGGATCCGTATACACCTGAAAAATTATTTATTGCTTTTGTTAGGTCTCGTTTGGAATATGCTTCAATTATCGGGCAACCTGCCCAGGCGTCATATATACATAGATTAGAGCGCATCCAAAAGATTTTCATTAGATATGCACTACGTTTCTCATATTTCACACAGCCTTTGCCTTCTTATAACTCCCGATGCTTACTGTTAAGTTTAGAATCTCTTGAGAATAGAAGAAAATATCTCTCCTGCTCATTTATTCTCAAAGTCATTACTGGGGATATGGATTGTCCTCATATTCTAAGTAGGATACCGCTCAATATCCCTACTAGGAAGAGTTGTCCTGAAAGGTGCCATGCCCAGTCGGTTTCTATTCTCCGCTCAGTTTCGATCGTATAATAAACCATCACTGCGCCGCAAAAGTACGTAGCTGGTACTCAGCCAGTCGACCGTCTCCTCTATAGCAGCCACTTCTGCTTGAAACACGATGCAAAAAAAAACTGGAAGCCTAAGATGAACAGAGAGTTCCTAACCGAACATACCTTCTTCAACTCTACCATCCAACTTCGGCCGCGAGTATATGTATGTACTGGACCTCTGTTCCAAAGGGTGCAATCGATCGATAGTAGCTGGGGACTAGACTCTTTAAACCTGTTGGTGAGCAAGACGAGCTCCCGTTTTCCATGATTGACAGTAAGTCCGCAGCTGATAAATAAATGTGTGACTAATGGCTTTTCTTTTCTACCGAAAAATGTTACCTACTCAACATTTTTTGTTGAAAATAAAATGCCATAAGATATAGTTTAAGAGTATACAGGGCGTCCAGAAGCTTCCCTCCGACAATAAGTGCCACGTTGTCTCGTAATATCCAGAGTGTCTCTCCTTTCCAGTTCCATCAAGACGGCCTTGACGACAAGATCCATAGAGTAATGGGATGACGCTAACATATTTTCGTAAAAGATATTACCTCGCTCGATGCCTAATTTAAGTTATTACGCAATTTATAAGAGCTGATTAGGAGGTTATTTATTTACAAAACACAAAAATAGTACTTTGTAAAGTTAAGCAAATATTTGTTAGCCATCAAAGTTTCAAAAATATTTGCAATACATTACTAGTAAAGCCACACAAGAATTCTCGTTAAAATTAAAATTAACGTCAAGTCGTCCTCAAAATATCTGTAATATTTATTTGTAATTATTTAAACAATTGTTTTAATGTAATAACAAATGCTTTACTTAGTTAGTAACCGCAAGGTACTTCCTAGTTGAGATCGCACTAACCTCAAGTGCTGATATGTAAATAAAAGTATAACTTACAACCGACAGTAAAGCAGCAATCGCCACCAATCACATACCGCACAGTGGCCTTAACGAAACTTTAATACTAAATAGTAGTCAGCAAAAGCAAATAAATGTGCCTCTATGTTGTGCGTGTATGTGTTAGTAAATATTAGTAAAACGTTTTGTGACAATTTTACAAATAGTAAGAACTTCAAAACCTATAACTGTATTTACGCTGAACTCACGTTGAGTGTCAGCATGCGACCCTGAAAGTATTCAACTGACAAAAAGTAAGCTCAAATATATGATAGTAAGTCTAGGCCAACAATTAGTTTGCTTATTATATAGAACACGTGCTAAGCAATTGCGGGAAAAGTTCAAATGGTGGGCTGATGGTGGAAGAGGAAGGTATCAAAAAAGTGGCTGTTGGCGTGGAAAAGTTACGACGCATATTAGGCTTTGTGAGCCAGAGTAGCCTAACTACATTTTTGAAAAAATTGAGGTATTGCAGACAAAACATAATACAAAAGGCATTGCTTATTGCCATAGTAACCATATTTTAATTTTCTCTTGATGTAGTAATTAGCAACAGATAGCTAGAATGAATTTATTGAATTTTACCAAACAAATGCTAAAATAATAGGCTATTCTATTACCTCATCATGTTTACTATTTCTGTAGACAGGCTCCTGAATTATACCGTAAATAATCAGCTGTGGCCGCTGTGGTGTAGTTGTAAGCAGTGCGCGCTTCTACTCCAGGGCTTACACCCAGGCCCGAGAAACATCGCAAAATAAATATAGAAAAAAGGATTTTTCTTAACAGCGGTCGTCCCTCGACAGGCAATGGCAAACCTCCGAGTGTATTTCTGCTAATTACTTATATACTAGTTAGGATTCATATGTAATCTATTCCAGCTGCAATTATCTGCAATTCTTTTTGTAAAGAGTAATTTAACTAACAAACCTAATTTTATTCGAAAATAGTGCAAGCATTAGAAATCATAAATAATGAAGGTGATTAACTTTCAAACGACGAGGTAAAGTATAAAAAGGTAAGTTATTATTTTTTACTTCATCTTTTATTATCTGTTTCAGAAAGTAACACCGAATTTAGTGTGGCAAATTTCAACATTCCTAGTTCCGAGTTAGCTGAAATCGCAACTGCAAGTAATCGTGAAGTGCATAAGTTTATCGAAAACCTTAAAAATAAATATCCAAACCTTACAGAAAGAGGTCTTGAGAAAGTTTATACTGGAAAAAGTAAATCTTTTTTTCCTACTTTTAACAGAAAGTGGCATGCAGCATCGAGAGTGAAAAAATATTTTCTTTTCAAGAACGAGGACTGGGGTAATGGAAATGAAAAAACTAAAACGGATGATGAATTGTGGACTATTTGTATTAATTATGAAATAAATAATTGAAAATAGTTAAAGTGTACTTTTTTGAGGCATTTCGCGTAAAAATTTAATTTTTCTGTTTTTAACCCTACAGCATAAGCAGTTTTACCCACCGTGGGACACCATATTTATATACATACATACATATATAGAGTTTCTGCCTTCCATTTTTGTATAACTTAGCTTGCATTAGTATGCAGTCTATATAATACCAGAACTTTTCTTTACCTTTTAATAGCTTCTTTAAGTTTTTTGAGGTTAGGTTTGTATGGGAGGTGTGCGTAAAAATAAACCGATTACAGCCATTTTAAGGGTTGTTGCTTATATTATCATTATAAATATATGGCCAAAATTTCGGAATCGTGCATTCATCGCTGCGCTTTTAATTACATCTTTAAGCGTTTTTGAGGTTAGGTTTGTATAAGAGGTATGCGTTAAAGTGAATCGATTTTGCTAATTTTTTTTGTGTTTACTTACTTCATTATTGTGAATATATGGACGAAATTTCGGAGTCCTTCATTCATCTGTGCCTTTTGAATGGCATTTTTAAGGCGTTTTTGGGGTTAGGTTTGTATGGGAGGTATGCTTTAAAATAACCCAATCACACCCATTTTTCGTTTTTTTCTTAGAGGATACATACGAAAAATTAAAGCCCTACGCCTACTCCTTCTAATTTTCTCCAAACAATGTATGGGGTTAAACCACTGTGCGCCGGCCTCTCCCTCGCAAAAAATTGTTTTATTATTTCTAACACTAGAAATTTTCAAAAGCGCAATAAAACCATAATGGCTTTATTGCCAGTTGGAAATAAGGCCATATCGAAGTTATGGTTTTATTTCCAATCGCAAGGGGAAATATGTAAACCTTTTAAGGCTTATTTTGTATGGTGTTATTGCACCTCACCTATATCTCTTTTGCTCGGAAGGACGCTTCTTCTAGCAAAAATAATGAAAGTAGTTTTGGTATGGTTGACGTTGAGTACCACCATGGCATGCCATCTTTCTTTAGACATAGACCTCTTTCAAATACATCACAGGGGATACTCTTCAGCTATCCTCCAGCTATTATGATTATGTCTTCCGCAATGCCTTATATCGGATTCCGGTATACGAGAGTAGCGCCTCTAAAGTCTACAGAGGCAGTGACAAAACCTACCCTCTGCGCTATTCGAGACACTCGGAATATCTTTAGTCAGTTTTTTAGAGCAGTTTCTGTGGGTGTGCTTGTCTTTGCCAATGCTATAATCACAAGGGAGTTTAGTCTTATGGGTCTACAGCGGGTAATCTCTTCTGCCCACCTTTAGGACAAAGATTACTTGCGCCCTCCTCCGAATTTCTGGTCATATGATAGAACCAAACGGCAGTAGAAGCTGCCCTTCTTCTCTAGCAACACTGATCAGACTCAATCCACCGGAGATCTTTGAAGCTATAGAGTCTCTGCTAGCCTCCAATCCGACGAAAGCGGTCCGATTTTTGGCAGAGATTGATTTCTCCTCTTTACTATCTGCGTCGGCTCCGTTTGCTGGGCCTGGATCTCGTCCACTAGTTCATAGAGTTGCCTTTTTCTTGTAGCAAGTACCGGTACCGAAGTTAGGAACACACATACATACCTATCGGAAAATGTTAGCCTAGCAATAGATTATCACTATATCTGTTACCAAAGGGTGTCTGGTGGCTATACGGAAAGTGATGTTGTGACAGGTCTGAAGCTGCGGTCACTGTATGCTACTAGTCTTCCTTCTGAGACAAAACTGGTGCAGCGTACTTTAGCAGCGGTCAGTCAACAGCCTTCAACGTTGCCGACAACTTTCCTCCGTGCTGGCCACAATATGGGCGGGCAATATGAGAACTTTCGGTACTTGCGGAACTTGCGGTACGGAGAAGAAGAATAAGATGCCAAAGGAAACCCCTAAAATGTTCGGGTTATTCGCCATCAGAATTAGCACTCCATAAATAGTTGCTGAGGATTTTCTAGCAGTCAACAAGGCGGCTAGATTGGAGAGAAATTCGTTTACTTTCAGCCAATCGTTGGCTAATGAGTTAAAGAAACTCTTTCTGGGAGTTGAGGAGAGCTTCGAGATGTTAAAATTGAACAGCAGTGTATTTAAGCCACCATTTGTGGGATCTTCTATTTACTTCATCCATGTTTGATCTAAAAGTAGGGCTGAGAATTTTGCGTCCATCCTTTAAGTCTCTGAAGCAGAGAAGATTTTTCAGAGACTTCTGATAGCGTGGAATGAAAAACTGTGTCGAAGTCTATCGACATTTGCAACTCTATTAGGATAGTCTTCTCGGGGAGGCGGTAGCGAGTAATCTAAATGTTTGTGGTGCTAAGGTGGAAGGCAAATTGAGAATGTCAACTTAATGGTTTGCAAACTCCCATTTAGTAGTGGAACCGCCCAACCTGAATTTCACATATGAGGAGTGATAGGAGTAGTCATTAATAGACTGGGGACCTTTGTGAGAAGAATAAAGTAGTTTGCGTGTGGCCTCGGGTTTGATAAAGCGCTTCGTGAGAAAATTCATAATATTTATGATTTATTTTTAAGGGAAATGTTAAAGGCAAATGCATATAAATACATACATAAATACATAAGGAAAATAATTTCATATTTCACTTCCCACCTCTTTCTCTTTATCCCGCGAACTTTTCGATATCCCCTCGTATGTGAAGTGAAACAGTGCACTTGTTCTTCTGACTGTGTATGTGTGCGTAGACACCGAAAGCAGTTAACATGAACTTAACCTTAAAAGCTATATACATATGTAAATAAGAGAAATGCGAACTGTTAATAAAAACAAAA
>JAPVRG010270315.1:7768-19315 GCA_029783565.1 Rhagoletis cerasi
ATTTTAAGGAAAATAACTTTTTGTTTTGAATTTTAGTAACCTACTAAAAAATAATTATTGTCAAATGAGTTTCAATTATTTCTATAGGAAATTGAACGCTCTACAAAAAAGGCCTCTTTCTTTTTTTTTGTTGTTTTTTTTGTTTTTTTTTTTTTTTAATGAGTGGGCATTGGAATTCTACTACGAATATCTTCTAAATGGTTAGAGTAATCGATTAACCGCAAGAGACCTTTTTTGTAGAGCGTTCAATTTCCTATAGGAATAATTGAAACTCATTTGACAATAATTATTTTTTAGCAAGTTACAAAAATTCAAAACAAAAAGTTATTTTCCTTAAAATATTTCAATTTTTGCCCTTGAATATCTTTTAAATGGTTAGATTAATGGCACCTTTTCGTAGAGCGTTCAATTTCCTATAAATATTGACGATGCAACTGGTTTAACGATCTATGGGTGATAAGATATGACCATTTTATATGAGACTAATTTTAAAATGAAAAACTGCGATGAGCATATTCTTCCCGTTAATATTAAGAGCTCAGATTTAGTAAGTACTTTCTAAAGGTACCTAGGAACTAGCTTTCGAGTGTCGGATCAAAAAAAAATAAAAATACTTAATTTTTTTTTGACCCACCCTAGTATGCATGCATATATTTCAATCTTAATTTACTAGCTAGCTTACCCATTGACATCTACTCGTAACTTTTGACTTACCCTATTAACGCCAGCGTCTAATAGTGCGATTAGGACATCATCCTTTTCGAAGAAACTGGAAGTAAAGATTGTAGATGAGAAAGTCAATTTAATTCAACAACATTTTCTTTGTAAGTAACCACTGGAAAATAAATAAAATTTTGCGTTTTGTAAGCATTCGCCATTTTTATGTACTACGGGCAAAGTGCAGTAAAATTAAGCGCAAACTTCAAGCAACTCATTTCATTTGATAACCGCTATGCTTTTACTTATGGAATGGGCCGAACGACTTCCTATAAAGTATTTATTGTGTGGCGGTTGGATCGTTGATATTTTACGATTCTGCGCTTCAACAAACTAAGTACAAAATGTATGGTTAAGGGCTATGCAATTTATACACATTGAGATCTGATAACAGTGAGATGAATTTTAAATTACATAAACTTTTGATGAAGAACAAAGAAAATTGAAATTATTTTTTCGATAGCTCTAAATTTGCAGTACAAAGAAAAGCCACGTTGTTGTAAATAGGAAACTGAATGCAAGTACGAATGTGGCAAAGGTTATTAAAAACAAATAAAATAATATTAAGTAAAATAAAGTACATAAAAGAAATTAAAATAATGTTTAACATTGATTGCCACAGCATAGTACTGGCATTAGTTGTTTTAACGCTTTTATACCAGGGACCGAAAATAACCGTTAAATATCATGATTTTTATTTTTCGATCAACAAATAATCATAATTTTTTATTTTTAGTTTTTCGATCAAGAATAATCGTTAAATTTGGATTTTTATTTTTTCAGTCAAATTTAATCGTTATTTTGTGATTTTTATTTTTTCGATAAAAAAATAATCGTTGTTTTGGATTTGTATCTTTTTCGATCATTTTTAACCGTTATAACGGAGATTGCTCTTTTATGACCGAATTAAATCTTTTATGATCGAAAAAAATATAAATAATAAAATAACGAATAAATTTGATCGAAAAAATAAAAATTAACGATAAAATTTAATCGAAAAAATAGAAATCAAATTTTAACGGTTAAATTATAAATATCATAACCGTTACGGTCCCTCTTTTACACAACATATTACACGGTTATGGTGCAACTGGTTGAGCCCAAAGACCAGCTGAAGTAGCCACAGCGCGTTTTCTGTTCAAAAGATTAAAGGATCAAATTGCATTAAATGTCCTTTTTTAGTTGAAGAGAAGTTATGAACCGTTAGCTGGGCGCCACATGCCCCATTGGTGGTTGCCAATTATCCAATTTTTCTGACTATTTTAGAATTTTGTATAATCTAAAAATCTAAAATTAGGTAGTTTACTGGGTCAGTCGTTCTCAGAAGTTGCGGCAGTCGACTAACAGAAATTATAATGTTACTCATACGTAACGCTCGTATCTATACTTTTTTGGCAGTATAATACTTCTTTCCAAAAATGCTTTTCCCCTTGAATTTTTTAGTTTGTGTTGGCTAGAGTCTTCTCAAATTCGCATCCAGGAGAAAGAAAAAAAAAATTAAAAAAAAAAAAAATACAAAAATTTAATTTCCGACCAAAAGTGTGATTTTGTGAAAAATATAAAGTTAGAATTTTTACTCAGTGCCACATTACACCTACATTTATTATCCGATTTGGATGAGCTTAAACTCAAACTTTACTGCAATGATTTATCTTTTACTCAAATTTGAAAAAAAAAATGTAAAAAAAATTTTTTTAATTAAAAATAAGCATCTAAAAATGTGTACTTTTCAAAAATGAATAAAAATTCCACTTTTTTCGATTTTGGTCGCTAGTAATAGTAATCATTTTTATTTAAATCTATACAAGTTATTTATTTTTGCAAAGGGTGCATCAATACCTTTCAAACGGTAGGTTGCCCGTCGATTAAGTGATATTTTCAAAAGATATTGACAAATAACTGCGAAAGGTACCAAAAAACACGTTTTTCGAAAAAATCTCGAAAACGCTTCTTTGAAAAAAAAAAATTCATATTCAGCGACCCAAAGTTAGCCTAGAAAATACTTTTTTACAAAGGTTAGTTTTTCGTGTAAACTAGTGTAATTTTTTTGGCGACGGTTATTAATTTCTTCCAACAAAAAAAAAAAAAATTAAATAGTAACTATGTATGGGAGAAAACGCGTGATACCGTGCAAAAAAAAATTATACCAGGAGCTACTTTACTTTATTGGAAAACTAATTAAAAAAAACTAATACTCGTACTGTAAAAAATGCTTCTTTTTTTAAGTGGAAATACTGCGAAACGGAATTTTTCAAGTTGTTGTCTGTAGGGATTGATAGTTTTCAGTGCAAATGTATGTATGTATGCAATAGCGTTTACTTCTTATTAGAATTTTACATGAGTAACCCCAGCATTAAAATCATCACTATATGCATAACAACTGTCAGTTGACTGTTATAAAATGGAAAACATCTTAACAGCCAATTAAGAGTTGGTTAACTTCCCTAACATTGAAAATATGTACCCAACCCATCTTAACGACATACAACCACAAAAATAAACACACAAAGTCAAATTGGCTGCCATGAATGCCATACTCACATGCACTTATACAAGTGCATACATATGTATAGCCTACAATCGCAGTAGGTGTCCTTCTTTTGCACACACTTATGGTGATTTCGTTTCTAACAAAAAATGTCGCCTTTTGATTGCCCTTTTCTCTTTCCGTGTTCGATTGTAAAATAAAGGCAAACCGATGAGAAAATTTTGTGTTCGTTTCTTAAAATGTCGCACTCTAGTAAGGCAAAAAAGGCACATTCTCTGCCCTTTGAAGCTTTGTCAGGGGAGAGTGTTGCCCTGAAAATCAGATGGTTTCTTAAAACGAAAATATTATGAAATGCGTGAGCAGGACAAGGCTAAGTATGCAAAAACTTGCCCTTTTACGGGGTTGAGTGCAACATCAAACATATTTCGCACCATGGAAGAGCAAAATTTTTTGGGAGAAACGAAATCACCATTATAGCACATCAGTGATACATCTTTCGCTGGAAATTAAATGCGACGCTTCAATGCACAATTTGCCTTTACACAAGAGCTTACGACTTTTTCGGGTGGAGTTAGAGAGAAAGTAGGGTAGCTCAAAGTGAACGAAAGAAAATTAAGGAAGTCAGAAGGTAAGAGCAGCAGAGCAATTATTTCAAAATTGGTATATCAGAATGCAGCTAAGTTGTTAGTATTTAATTAAACGTGTCCTTTCGTAGACAAAACAAGATGAGACTCTAGTCTTTTGTAGAACATGCTGATAATGAATTTAAAAAAAAAAAACATGCAGGCTGGGAGGATAAATTAAATTCTAGTTGAAAGTAGAAAAAGTTCCTGAAAGAGGACAGCAATTGTAACGCTTTTTTAACAGTCTTCATAAAAAGGAGGAGGTTATCAATTCGTCGGAATATTTTTTTTTTTATGTATGTTACCGGATAACTTTGGACCAAGTAAACCGTTTTCGATAATTCTTTCTTTTTATCGGAAAGGTGGTCCTCCAAGGGGGAACCCAAAATTACTTGTTTTAGTAAAAAGCTTACATTTAGCAAGGTGTAATTTTCTATTTTTTTTAAATTGCCGTGCATTTTCAAAGCCTAGCTCATTTCAAGGATCGAACCTTCCGCTATTGTATATATATATTTTTTTTTTATTTAACATAACCTTCTCTTACGAGATATAAGAATTTATATGGAAGGATCTCAAGAAAATTTCTCAAATTCATTCATTCATTCTTTTGCATATTAGGCAATATATTTCTATACACTATTTTAATGACAGCCTACGTAAACTATATATATATCTTTTAGATATTTAGATATATAGTACACAATTGAAACACATCGTTCAGATTTAGAAGATGTGTAGCTCAAAAACCATAGGACTTGAAAAAAATCCTGAATTTCCAAGCCGTTTGCCGGCCTCTGAAACGCAGCCAATTTCGGGTTAGGCGTTCGTTTGGAAAACATATCAAAACCAGGTTTTAAAATCTGCATGGTCTAAGCAAAGATAACAAACACTGTGGGTAATATGGAGCAGATTAAAAAGCTCCATACAGGCAAATTTTGATTTTTGTGCATTTTCGGAACGCATAGCCGAACCCTAAGAAAAAATTTCAAAATATTTTTATGTCAAATTAGTTAAGAAATGTAAAAAAAAACCATGAGATCCTGAAAACTTACTAAGACAAATTTCCGGCACTGCTTAAAAATGTATATAGTGTATTTTCGAAAATAGTTCTTTACTGTAATGCTCATATAGTACACATTGTTATTGATGTTTTTTAACATTTCATAAAATGCGAATGTGCATAGAAATGCGAAATCTACCATTTGAAGACCACGGTCGGGTTACCTCACTCGTTGATATTATTTTTTGAATTTTTTTTTGAATACGCATTTGCAGTAGCTTCAAAAAAAGACTTTCGACCCTTACAACAAAAAAAGGTGCGGCACAAATAGTGTTGGTGAATAGATATTCTGCCGGAATCCACAATTAAATCTAAATTTTTCAGCTTTGGTCCTAAATGTGCCACGCCCTTTTCTAGAAGATGCCTCGATGTAAAAAAAATTGCGGAACAAATGTTGTTAACCAAGAGATATTCTGCTGAAATCCACAATAATATCTACGTTTTAACTTTAGTCCTAAAATTCCCACGCCCTCTTTTAGGGGTTTGTTGCTCTAAAAACAATTTTTCCGAAATGAACATATTTACTGGAGATGGGTATTCTACCGGAATCCGCAATAAAATTTACATTAAAAAAAAACATTTTTGACATCTGGCTACTTATGTATATAGTGCTTATCATAACTATACGACTGTTTGACTGTTTATTTTATTATTTATAATAATTTTTTTCAACGAAAAAAAAATTGCCAGAAATCGAAAGTCCTAGCTACTTAAAATTTGCACCTTATTATAATGAAATTGAATGGGCTACAAAATTGCATACCCAAAATCTTTCTAAGAAATCTAATTAAAAGCATCGAAATTTTTTCGAAAGTTTGTTGATTTTTTTTTAATATTGCATAAAGTTTGAAACTTGAATTTATACTCTGTTTGTTAAAAAACAAACTATGCTTTTATAAAAAAATTATTAAAATAAATAGTCAACACCTGCAAATAAAAATTATCGGTTTCTCATTTTTTGATGAAAGAAATCACTGACTTATCTGAGCGATATTTTAAATGTATGTACTATTCGTATTTAATAATCAAATGCAAATAATTTAATTTAAAATGATAAATGAAGCTATCAATGTATACCCCCTTATCTATTAATTTAATTTTCTCCAAATAAGTATTTGTGGGGCCCACTCATCTAGCAAAATCTGCTAACTTTTAATTTCTGTGCAGATTACAATTAGTGTGAGATGTATTGTCCTTCCCCTTAACTGCATCAATCTTCACCTCGTTGCATGGATTATGTACTCGCTCAAGCGATGAACAAGGTTTGGTTTATCTTCAGCAAGCTTATCATTTAAAGCTTCTGCCTTTAGTTATTTAGCACTTAAGCATCAAGGAAGTCATGGCTCATGAGTAAGCCAAACGCGCGCTATGGCGAGCGCATGAGTTGTGTACGCGATAGGAAATCGCTTATTAGATTACTTTATTAATTAAGCTGGCGCTGTAAGTGAACAGTCGCCCGCCCACACTTCGCATAGTTTTAATTTCTTTTATTTTAGTTTTTTCTGGCTATGGGTTGGGTGCTGCCCTCGACATCTGGCTGTTATCACTGGTAAGCTGTGTGATTTGCTAGTCATTTCACTTCCTTTGGATTAATTAAAAGTTTTAATAGAAACATATACTTCGTCTGCCTCTTAATTTCGATTTCTATCGGGACTTGTATTTGAGTGAGTGCTGATATTTACAGGTGAGAACACATAGCAGCTCAACACATTGATTTTTTTATGTGCATATTTCCGCTTAACGAAATCATTCTAGCAAATAAAAACTTTTAATTTGTTTAGTCAGTTTGTGGCAAGATCTTATTTTTCATTGCTTTATTTGACTTCGTTATCTGTGAATTCAAACAGGTGTTTGGAAAATGTGTAGCAGTTGTGAAAGCACCTGCTGCGCTGATAGAAACTGTCTGCATAGAATTGTACATTAGACTTCCTCACGCTCAATGCGTTCTTCTTTGAGCAGATAAAATAACTATTTTGGCTTAATGTAGTAACGGCCGAGTGCGTGCCCGTACCTTAAATTCGCAATTTTATAGAATTTTGCGGTTTTTTTTTTGAGAACTAGCAGGTCTTAGATTTAAAAAATTTCAGTGAGGTCCGAGCAGTCGCCCCTGGGAAGGCAATGGTAAGCTTTAAAGTATACTTCTGCCATGAAAAAACTGAAGGTCCCTCCATTTGTGCATCAACATAAGGACGTACACCTTTAATTGGAGGAGAAACACTGAGCCAAATATCTAAGCCCCAAATATTTATACTTTTTGGTTTTAAAACGATCAAAAAAATTATAAATTTACGTCCAGTTTGTTCATTTCTAAAAATGTATGTTCTGTTTTCAATTTACAAAACAATTATGTCCAGTTTTTAATGACCCAAAAGGTGCAGTTTTTGAGCTACCAAATAATTATGCTCAGTTTTTAAGTAATAAAAAAATGTATGTTCAGTTTTAAATTGGCGAAAAATGTCGTTTTTGTTTAAGTTACCAAAAAACTGGCCACAGATGACCAAAAGACTATCTCCAATTTTTAAGCGACCAAAAATTTATGCCATGTTATTGAATTACCAAAAATATATTGCAGTTATTAAAAAATCGAAAAACATATGCTCAGTTCTTAAATTACAAAACAAATATGTATCTACAAATTTTAAACTACAAAGAAATTATATGCGGTTTTATAGTATTCCAGCTTTTAAATTACCAAAAATGTATGCCCTTTTTTAAAATACCAAAAAAATTATGGTCAGTTTTTGAATGATCAAAAAATTATATCCAATGTCTAAGCGCCCAAAAACGTATGCTCGATTACTAAATGGCTAAAAGCTTAAATGCGTTAAAATTTATGTTTAAATTTTAAATGACTAAGAATTTATGCCCAGGTTTAAATATCTTAAAATGTATGTATAGATTTTAAATTACTAATAATGTATGCCCGGGTTTTAATTGCACAATTATGTACATTAGAAGGTATCGAAAAAAAGGTCGCCGTACGCCTTCTCATATTAAGTGTTTTTAAAAAGCATTTAATAAACAAAAAAAATTTTTTTGGACACCCCTAGTGGTCGCCCAACTACATTTTTCTTCATATCTTCGGGATTTATAGTCGGATTTTAAAGTGTGATACACCAACGTTTTTATATCGAGGAGAACGTTTTTCTTACGGAAGTTCATTGACCTCATGCGCTCCATAAAAAAAAAAACAAAAAAAAAAGTTGGTTTTTTCCGTATGGTTTTCCAACTAAAAATAAAGTGTGTTTTATTTCGGGTTCTACTGAACTAATCGAAATACTTCTTTCGCAAAAGATTAATGATTTTTGACGGTCTTTACTTTACTGTCATTAGGGCGGTACGTTAGGGTGGTAGCAACTGAGATATGGTGGGTAAGTACCACAATAGAGCACATAAGGTCAATGAACTTCCGTAGGAGAAACCCCCTTCTCGAGACAATAACATTGGTGTATCACACTTTAAAATCCGACTATAAATGCCGAAGATATGAAGAAATATGTAATTGGGCGACTACTAGGATTGTCCAAAAAAAATTTTTATTTTATGTTTTTCAAAAACAATTCATATGAAATTTTTTTTTGCCTTTAAGGCGAGACGCTCTAATGTACATGCAGTATTCGATTACCAAAATTAAATTTGTAATTTTTAAATGACTAAAGATTTAGGGACAGCTTTTGAGTGCCAAAAAATTATGCCCTCTTTTTTTAAGCGACCAAAAACGAAAGCCCTGCCATTAAATGACCAACAAATTATGCCCAATTTTAAATGCATACAAATTTATGTACACATTTTAGATAAGCAAAAGCGTAAGCCCGGTTTTTAATGAACGAAAATAAAAGCCCAAGAACCTATGTTCAGCTTTAAATGAACAAAAAACGTTGTTCAATTATTCAATGATAAAAAATATATGTATGCCCATTTAAAAAAAATATCTACAGTTTTTTAATGACCAACAATTTATTTTCAGTTTTTAATGACCATCAATTTATAGTCAATTTTTACTTTCAAGAGTTAAGTTTTAAGAGATAAAAAAAAAGTATTTAAGACAGGGGGCTGTGTGGGGTTTCCTTGCCATTTCCTGGTAAGAGTAATTAAAATACAGTTTCTTTTTTAGTGCCTAAGAAAAGTTGAAGCAATTTGAGTAACATAATGATTTTTGAATAAAATAGAACTGAACCTGATCACACGATAAGTGTATAAGGTAAAATAGTTGAAATATCTAAGCAACGCACTTACCTCTTTTTAACCACAGCAATTATTGTCGTAAAATGATGACCCTTTGTATGACGTATGGACCTAAAAAGAAACATTAATAAAAATATTAGTTAATAAAATAAAAAATGCATCGATGACATTTATTAAATTATTGTGTCTAAAAATAAAGCCGCAACTACGAGTCTGGTATAACAAAATAATTTCTACATGCATGCATTCACAGGTGCGTGAAAATATGCTGGTATGTATGTATGTGCGTGTGTGTGTGTGTGTGTGTGTACCTACAACCTTGGCAACAATGCACTCTTATATTAAGTATTTACTACATTACCCACCTGGCTATATACTCAGCATCCAAATGTTTTGTGGAGCGTGCATCAATTATAATCAAATGATAAAACTCCTCACTTGTGCTGGACAAGGTCTCGAGAGCACCCTCTTTTGTACGCGCCACCGTCACATCGAGCTGCTGTCGATGACATGCCTCTGTTACCACTTCGCAGATATTATCCGACTTGTGGAAAACCAATAAAGCCTGCATATGAGATGGCAGAAAATACAAAGGTAATATATGTGCATATATGTATGTATGTATCTAACTTAATTCTTAAATGATGGCAAATAGTTTTTTAAAGGTTAAATTTTTTGATTGGTAGTAGTAATTTTATAAACTTGCGTAAAATGAAAGTCATTCACACTCACTCACCTTAAGTTGGGGATTCGGTGGTAAAACGGTTGGAAATTTTACGTCCATGAGAGATCGCTGTAAAGAAGATAGAGAAAGGAAAATATTTTTAAAAAGAATCTTTTACAACTGTATATGTATGCCGGTAATTGAAATTCTAAAAAGCGTACGCATTATTTATATACAGATATTTATGTGTTTGAACTTTTGTTTACGACTTAAGTCTACCCCATCAGCTGGCAAATGATATGCGTATATCAAGTGCATGTATGGATACATAAAAATATGTGTGTTTATATATATATTTTGTTATATTGAAACACACATGCACATGCAGTTATTGGTCTAAAGTATGCTTTGTTGGCTTTTTGCTTGACAGCAAAATACCACACAAATTGAATTTGGTATCATGGCAAATCCATTTAGTACTCAATGTTCGTAGCTTAAGTTACGCATTAAAAATGCTTTTAGCTGTACGAACACTAAGAGAGTTGTCCCATCGACGTACGTAAGTATGTATGCAATAAGTGTGTGATTGTGTATGGAAAGAATGCATGTGTTTGTGTGTAAGTACATTGCGCCAAACAATGCATAAATTATTGTATTTGTTGTCCGGCTGACATTTTATACGAAGATAAATTATAAGTTCGGCACGCTTTAGGTAGTAGTAGTAGGAGACTTGGTCACTGAATGATGACTAAATGTTTTCAAATTGCTTAAAAGTTTAAACAGTTTTAAACTCTTGATTTTTCAAAGAGCATGAAATTGTTGAAACAGAATAAAAGTTGGAATTAAGAAGTTAGTGAGGAGGGTAGTGGCAAGGATAATAAATTTTGTGATGCCAAAAAAAATTTTTTTTGGAAAATAGTATCCTCATACTTTGAAACCATTAAGACGAAAAAATAAACATATTCTTTGTAGAAGTGTCAGCGTGCGGAAGAAAATAAAAGCGAGTTTAAGCTACAAGGCAAGCGGGAAATGATTTATAGCAGAGCACAGTGGTTCCACTTGTATGGAGCAACGGTCAAAAATCGTCTTTGAAACTAAATGAGATTTCGCAATGAAACTTGGTACGCTTGGTACTGGTTATTCAGGCTAGATTGGTAATGAAAATGGATGAAATCGGACTACTACGATTGCCCTCCATATAACGGTATTTTTGGAAATGAAAAAACCGAATTGCCAAAAATTTATATTCAGGGTTACGCGTAAAGTCGTTCTTGATACTTAAGGACATTATTATTTAGGTAATTTCTGGTTAATTTGGTTTGTTATGATGTCTAAAACTTAAAAAAAAAAAAAAAAAGTTATTTAAGGAAAATGATTATAATTTTTATCAGGACATGTCGAGAACGAATTGTAATAAATAAAAAAAAGGGCTGTGCGATTAATTGCTTACTCGAAATTTTGGTTAATCATAATTCCAGTTACTCAATTAATTAAATAATTTAAATTTTTGATTAATCAAGAAGTAACTTTGCTTTAGTAATTAAGCTTTAGATTAATCAAAAATCATTTTACTTGAACAATCGAGTTTTTGATTAATCATATCTTTGAATAAAACGGTTAATCCAATATGTATTAAAAATAACATTTGGATGGACCATATATGTAAGTATTTAAAGACAGTGTCATTTCGATTCAGTTTACTTGGATTTTGGAGCATGTTTTGTATATTTTTTTTTAACAAAACTTAAAGAGCAAACTTGATGTACACAAATGAATAAAATGAACAGTTTTTTGAATAATCATTTTTTAA
>JAPVRG010270353.1:6527-17247 GCA_029783565.1 Rhagoletis cerasi
TAAAATTGATTATAATTGAGAAAAAGACACTTGCTATTGAAAGGTTCACAGCCAATTGCAATTGAACTAATTCGTCGATATCGTGCCGATTCTGTTGTTTCCTTGAAGTTGTATCGTTTTTTGAAAAGAGGGGTGAGTAAATGACTCTAAATTACGTATAAGTATTTACGACTTTTACTTGCCCCTTTCTATGCAAAACAGGTGTCTTCTTTTAACTGTCACCATATCTTTTTTCCAACCACCTCCTTATAGTCGAAACTCTGTGCAAGGAGTGATCTACGAGCCCTGGTAGGACTTATTACGGGACACAATCCATGGGGACAACATATGGTCACCACAGGCATCATCGACGATCCACTGTGTACATCGTGTTTGGAGGACGAAGATAGTACAGAGCATTTCCTCTGCCGCTGTCAGGCCTTCGCCAGACTCAGATGGTGCATTTTTGGGTCGGATGTACTGAGAATGGACGACGTACATTCTCTTTCCCTCAACAAACTGCTAAAATTCATAAAGGAGTCTGGTAAGTTTGCAAAGGAACAATGAACTCCCACCCCACCCACATATACCTTTCCTCTAAATCCTGTCTCTTGGCATTAAGTATAACGGGAAATACTGCCTGAGTGCTTGGAAAATTTTGTTTATGGTTTTTGCGGCCACCCACAATTCCATTCCATTCCATTCCTGTGCGACGCACTGACAAGGAGGGTCAGTTCAATAAAAGGCCTACATTTATGTCCTAAGGGTATAAAGTGATTGCCTTAGGGTGTCTCCTTTGGACACCAGAAAGAGTCCAGATCTCCTCCGATTTAACTTTCTTTAAGAACTGAAATTCAAAAAAGTAACAAATTTGTCGCACACGCATTTTTACAGAATTATAGACTGCGTCCAGCGCCGTCGAGAGAAAATCCACTGCGCCAAAAATATTTTTTAAATCTAGTTTTTTAATCACGTTTGCCAACTTAGCTAAATATTTTTATCTTCCAACTAAATTTTCGAAAAAATCTGGGCCCCTGAAAACTTCGGGCCAGGGTGGAAACACCGGCGACCCCGCTCCCCATACACGGGCCTGGCTGCGTCTTTGTGAGCCTCAGAAGATGGCATAACCGTTTTCAGCCCACCTTCAGCAAGAAAGATTTTGCAATAGCAAATGTCCTGGTTTCGCTGAGCACCCATATATCCAAGAGCAGTACACATTTAGTCAAAGATCCTGCTCTCTTTTTTCAGTGAGACCGGTTTACTTTGGGTACCAGACCACATGCATGCAAGAATGACTAGGAAATAATCAGACGCAACCGAAAGATAGGGCAGGCGTTCCCCTACAAGCTTTAAGCGCATACTGCCCAGGGTCCTGATTGTCGCTTGTTTAGAAGAGTAGATATTTACCTCCCCTGTTGCCGTTAAGTAGTTAAGCAGCCTATTGACTGAAAGCTATGTACCTCTGCCTATAAAGCACTAAAGTAATTTATAAAGCGTCCAGTTTTGGGATTCGGTCAAAACTCGACATCGAGGCTGGTAGCAGGATTTACGCTAAAGACTTCTCACCCAACCTCAGCATATAACTCCCTAACTACTGGACCGATTTCCAGGTCGCACTTAAAGCAATAAATGAGGCATTCACATGGCTTTATAGTGCCTCAACTTCTCTACTGTCCTTTGCCATTTATAGGTATTCTGACCGCCAAGCAGTGATTAGATCTCTAAAGGAAGCAGCACTTCTCCGAAAATTTACCATTGACGCAGTATGGGTACCCGGGCACAGTGAAATGCATACTTGGAAAGCCGGCGGCAGGCGAGCTTACAAAGGGGGTATCGACCTACGCTTAGTTATGTTACGCTGCGCTTGATACAGGCATCCCCTGTCTTCTTACAGATACCCACGCAAATCAGCTTTAATTGAGTTGGCGAACGCAAGATGGGCGAAGGAACACACAAGGAAACTCGCTAAAGTGGCATCACTATTGGCCTAACTGGCCTAAGTGTGGCAACAACCGCAATCTAACCTAACCTCAGTTCAACTTCAACTCTGCAGGAAGGTATTTCTCAATAAAACGTGAAGGCTCTTGACGCTACAAAACATCCTGTTTAAAAGTCACTTCCGAAATGACTAACCTACAGCCAAAAAAAAATTAGCTACATATCAGCCGAAATTTTACTCCCGTCCGTAGCAAAAATATTTACCATTTAAACCGTGAAATAATTCAAGAGAAATCGAAATTTATTCATCAAATCAACTTCCTTGACATACACTTTCCATACTCCACACCCTTCATTCCCTCTCAACCAAGCAACAACCACAAAGTGAGTCGGAGTTTCAAATTTCCATCAGAGGCAACAAAAACTTATGCGACATGCAACTTCAACCACAGCCACGACGATGGCTAAACACCAAAAAACTGCAAAACAACAATTACAAAACAATCATGAATTTAAGCGCCACAATGCCACAGAGAGCCAAACAAAAACAAAAGCAAGAACAAATTGTTTAGAAAAGATTTTGAAGCATTTGTTGCGTGTCATTAAAGTTTCAGTGATGACGCTTTGGCGGAATGGCAACAAAATGTGAAGGTGCCGAGGAGCTAGGGAGCGATTGCTATAACAACAAGAACAACAGCGCACAAAATATGATAACGAAGAATTGAAGAAATCTAAACAACGTCAAAGGATGGATAAAAGGGAAGTGAGAATGTGGACCAAAAGTGGAAGGTCTGGCAAAAGTGTTTGTGAGGTGGCCAAAAGGGCCACAAACACTCACAACAACAAGAACCTACCTTAACAGTACTATGGATGTATATGTATGTTCGGTTATATGTTTGGGGTTGAGGCGCCGTAGGATGGTTAGTTGCGGCAAAATTAGTGGTCCATGGACAACAAGAGTGCCTTTGCTCGAAGCAGCAATTTGCCTCGCCGGCCTCCTAACCTCTTTCCTTCTAAAAGAAGATGGGGCCAAAGGATTGTTCAAAATGATTTTAATGTGCTTGGACGTGAATACAACTTTTATATGCAGTATGTATGTGTACATTTATTTTCTTTTCCAAGCGCTGCTACTTTGTGTCATCTGATTGCCCATCAATGCAATGACCAAAGGCCAAAAAAACCAACAAATAGAGTAAATGCAGATGTAGAAATGTGTGTCTCACTATCATTTGAATCTCTGGCCGTGTGTTTAGCTCTGCGAAATAACATGTTTTGTGGCGTAACCGAGGCAAATGTACTTTTGTGTGCGCCACATTTGTTTGCAAACGCAAAAAGGGTTAGCTAAAAGCAAAGAAGAAGCAGAAAAAGATATAAAATGGTTTCTTTACTTAACTTTGCTTTTTGAAAGCAGGACACTTGCCCGTATTGTGTCGAAATACTTGCACAACCTACTTGGATTTTTCTGCTTTGCTACTATTATTTAAGGATAATCGTAAGGATGTGTACGTTATTAACGAAAAGGGTGCAAAAAGTCGTCGGAAATTCAACAGATGCTTTTGTATTTCAACAATTTTGCATAAAAGACCACAACATAAAAAAAATAGATTTTTGACTCGTTCTATTTATTTGCATTTGTTGTTGTGATAACTGCTTTTGTGTAGTTGTTGTTTTTATGTGAATTGTTGTCAAGGATATGTTGCGCTATAAATGAAGACGTTTAGAGTGTTTGTGTGTGTTTGTTTGTATGCTTATGTGTGGTTTTTGGGACGCTCCCAAAATGGAAGTATAAAATTAAATATTAATAGAAGAAAATTAGCTTGTAATTCAACTGTGAAATGTATGGGAAAGGAAGTGTCGAAATATTGGCTTAGGATGGGATTTTTCATGTTTGTGAATTTGGATGTAAACATTTGGGGTGTGCATGAATGAAGGAAATGATAAGAAGCTAATATAATGAAATTTAAGAGAAGTATTGATGGTGTAAACAGTGGGCCAGAAGCTCTTCAATAAAGGCGAAAATATGAAGCCATCGATCGGTTATTCGATTCGCTAATTACCAATCTGAAGTCAGATTTGGAAAATTCAAAATGCCGGATCCAATATTAAACTCTCTATAGGGGGTTTTTGGGGAAGCTGGCTAAGGAATCTGAAGCTAGTTTGGAATAGTTAAAATAACAGTACCAACATAGAGAACGACTTTAAAAAAAAATTTTAGATATTTATGAAATTGCCTGTAGCGGGATTTTTGGGGTAGCTCATTACGAATCTGTGGCCGCTGTGGTGTAGTGGTAAGCAGTGCGCGCTTCCACTCCGCAGGCCTGGGTTCAAGCCCTGGTCAGAGCAACGTCGCAAAAAAAAAATTTAGAAAAAAGGTTTTTTCTTAACAGCGGCCACCCCTCGGCAGGCAATGGCAAACCTCCGAGGGTACTTCTGCCATGAAAAAGCTTCTCACAAAAATACAATCGCCGTTCGGAGTCGGCGTAAAACTGTAGGTCCCTCCCCTTTGTGTGACAACATCAAGGCGCACGCCACAAGTCGGAGCAGAAGCTCGGCCAAACACTAACATATGTGTAAGCGCCAATCTATTATTATTATTATTATTATATTGAACTTTCCACAAAGTTTAGAAACTTAATTTTTATGTTTTTTGTTGTAGTATGAACTATATTTTCATAAAAAGATAGCGAAAAAAATTAAAATAAGAAACTTTGCATATAGTGTGAAAAATTATCTGTGCCTATACTTTTGTGGTTGACTGTAAGTATGAATAAATAAATGATATTTCCACATCTCTACTTCTTATTATTATTATTATTTAGCGCTACAACTGCTTGGCGATTTGGGCCGAGATAAAACAACTTCGCCAATCTCCTCTCTACTTTGCAAAATTACGCCAACTGTTCATTCCAATTGTAGATAGGCTCTTTTGCAATATACTTTCATAAAAAGTTTCAACTTTCTAATCAGATTTTTTTGAAAAAGTTTGATTATGCAGTTTTGTAGCCTATTTTAATACAATGAATGCAAGTTTGAAGTAGCTAAAATATCCCATTGATTTTTGATATTTTTTCCGACTGTGTCAAAAAAACTGCTATTTTGTTCTTTCGGTCCCATATGAAAATTGCGCTGTCGGTCAAAACAAAAAGAAATGTGGCAAAAATTCAGCCCTCCATCTTCATTTTTCAGTTAGCACTCGCAAAAATACGAATTTTCAATGAAAATAAATTTCGTCCGCCATTTTTTTATAAACAATTAAAAATAACAAACAAAAAACAAAAATCTTGTAGCCAATTAAATTTTAATAATGAAGTGGAAGTTGGAAGTAGCTTGAATTACCGTTAATTTTTTTCAATACTTTAACGCGGTGATGGGCAATTCATAGCCTTGCGAGGCCGACAATAATCGTATTTTTCACACAGACACGATCGGCGATTCAAACGTACGCAAGGCTGTGTACGCCACGGTCATTGCTGTATACTTAACTCAAAAATGCGAAATGAAGAAACAGGTAGCATACTTATAGGCATTACGACTTTATGCGATATAAAAGTCACTTTTTAAAAGAAGTTGGTGTATAAGAAAAGACATCAATTTGCTTGCGTAAGGCTCGACGCTTACGTAGAGCGCTTAACAAATCAGTATAAGTATTTCAAATTTTCTCCAAAATCTTGATTAGAACGTACCTCGTTTCAGCATCTAATATAATCACAAAGACGGCCATAAATTCTACAGTGCAATACGTTACTGATCAAATCAAAACTACCACTGCATAATTCCGCATGCATAGAAAACTTTTCAGTGCCAAATTCTTTTTTGTTAACCTTTGAAATGTCATTTCCAGTTGAAAAACTCAGTGTATGTCCTGAAAATTTCGGGCGGGGCGTATGAGTAACATGAAACTATTTAATTGAAATTTTAAGCTCAGTACGCTGTAGAAAATAACGATAGAAATTGTATTGAAAATAAAAAGAGGTTTGTTCTAACGGAGTTAATTTCGCTTACGTTTTGTTGAGTTCACTGTAGGAAATAAATAGGGATGTCTTTCAGAGTAATTTTATACAGTTTTCTGACAGATTTCTTACATTTATTTCCCATTTATTTTCTACAGTGTACGACCTAATAGCTGAAAATATTGATATCAATTTTAACAAGTTAGGGCAGCACTTCATACCTTTTATGAACCTCAAAAAACTTAACTTCACACTTCATTTCCTTAGGAGCTACACATTACTTTTACTAAATTGATGTACACTGTGAACCACACAGATGGTGGAGTTATATCGCAAAAACTTATATCTGTACATTCCTTATAGATCACCGATCTTGATGATTTTCTCAGTAGACATTGTATGATTAATTAGTAAGTAGCTCACGAAATTGTTCGGGTTTATATCTGAACAATCAGTTGAATGGGAGCTATAGATTATAGTGACCCGATCATTTTCATTTCACTGTAAACTCTCTGTTGATAATATGTGAAAAGAAGATGTAATATTTATTACTTAATATAATTAAAATTCTGTATCTTATGTTTTGATATTTACTTCGAAATAGAGAGTATCATTATTTCTACTATAAGATCGAAGACCACAGTTGTTAGCTGTCTAATTTTAAGGTTTATTTATATAATTTAATTATGTAAATAAATTTTTATAAATAAATAAATAAATATGTGAAAAAAGTGCTAAATTTTATGTTCCTAGCTGCATAAATGGGGGAGTTATAATGAAAAATCTCATATCTGAACAATCAGTTGCATGGGAAATATATGTTATAGTGGTCCGATTTTACCGGTTCCGACAAATGATTTATACATTCGGATATCTCGAAAACTGAGGGACTAGATTGTATACAAACATACGTTCAGACGGACAGACGGACATGGCTAAATCGACTCAGCTCGACGTTCTGATCATATAAGTATACATTTTGACGGGTCTATCTCTTCTTATTCTAGTACTTACAAACATCGGACCGAAGTTATTATACCATTTCATGCTCATGAAAGGTATACAAATAGCGTTACATACTTGCAAATTCATAAAATCAGGTAAATCTATTAAATTTAGTGCATCCGTCTTGGACGTATATAACGAAAATGAGTTTACTAACTCTTGGCGTTATTTGTACTATACTTATGTACATACGTATGTATGTACTAGCTTGCGCCCGCGGTTTTCTACCCACGTTTTAAGCATACATTCATATGTACATTAGGGTGCGTCAAAAAAAAAAAAAAAAAAAAATTTTTTGGATCCGACACACGAAAAATAGTTCCTAGGTCAATCTAGAAAGTACTTACCAAATCTTAGCTCTTAATATTAACGGGAAGATTATGCTCATCATAGTTTTCCATTTTCAATTTAGTCTCATATAAAAATGGTCATATCTTATCACCAATAGATCGTTAAACCAGTTGTATCATCAATATTTATAGGAAATTGAATGCTCTACAAAAATGGTCTGATATACTCTTTTCAGTAATCTAACCATTTAAAAGATCTTCAAGGTCAAAGATTTAAGTCTTTTAAGGAAAATAACTTTTTGTTTTGAATTTTGTAACTTACTAAAAAATAATTATTGTCAAATGAGTTTCAATTATTTCTATAGGAAAATGAATGCTCTAGAAAAATAGTCCGTGTATATAATCGATCATTTAGAAGATATTCGCAGTAGAATTCCAATGCCTACTGATTTTAATAGTTTTTTAATAAATATTTCCAATTTCTCCATTTAATTTATGAGATTTGAGATAATTTATGATCTATTTCAGAAACAGAAGGTTTTTATTTAAGAAATATCATCAAACATATCAAAAGAAAAAAATTCTATTTCGCCACGTGAAATTTTATAATTCAATACAATATTGATACAAAAATATATTTTTTCTTTTAGTTTAATTTATAAAAATTTACTTTTATTACAATTCGGAAATTTTGCTCGATGTTCCTTTCTCGTGTGTCGGATCCAAAAAAAAAATACTTGATTTTTTTTTGACCCACCCTAATGTGCATATATGCCAATTAACATTAAAATTACATGTTATAATTATTTTTCCGTTCCAATTTGCTATAGCTGTATTTTTATAAGACCGGCTAAGATACCCAGCGCGTTTAAAATTATGGAATTATTTTTCCTCTACATGGGAGATGTTATGCTAATATGATAGATATCAATCCCTCTTGGTTTTGCTTAAAAAGTTTCCAGTAACACCGCGTGAATATGTAACTTCCAGAAGATGTCATGCTCGTTTTTCAATATGTATTTCCAACTCAAATTCAGTAACGTGGCATTGATAAAATACCTCATCTCAGTATTCTAGTTAAATACTTCCAGAGGTATACGTCTTGAGAATTTTAGTTTATGTGGGAGGTACAGCTGGCTTTCCTCAATGACTACGGAATTAATTTCATATGTATATCTTCACATCGAATTATAGTACTATATGGCAAATCTTTCCAGAAATAGGCACCACGCTCCCTCTTTTAATAATTTCCACTTTTCTGTTTAGCTTGATTTCAAATATCTCTATACCAAGTTCCAGTACTGTATACCGGTCCTCTTATTTTCGATATTCTTCAGTGCTGAGAGTGGCAGCGGGAAAATTCCAAAGAAAAAGTTGATTTTACTCTGTATTTTTGACCACCCTAATATATAGGCATTACATATGTTTCCCAGAAAAATACATCAGGTTGTCTGACAAATAATTCTCAATTCAATTACGTCAGCTTCACATCTAAATGTCCATTTAATACCAATAACACTACCTTCCTCTCTGAAATTCATACACAAACTAACTCCAACACTGCGCATAACTCGGCACTCAGCTGCTAAAGTCCTTTGTTATGTTGCTGTTAAATCCTGCACTGCTGTGGATGCTGCTATTGTAACAGCTACTGCTAAGAGCTCTGTTATCGCCAGGCATCCGAGCTAACACCACCAAAGCAATGTTAACAGTGCCCGTCATCAACGAAGCCATTGGAAAATATCACAAAAGCGCGAAGTGTCGACGGGACACTATATTTTTTACGCACAGCAACAATTTGTTGCCTGCATTGTATACTGAACACATGAGTACTTACTTGTACGTACAAATATACACATCAGCTGCTTAAAATGTTGCTGATGTTATCACGCTCCTCAAATGTTGTAACAAATATTGCTGGCCGTCCCGCTTGCAGCACCACCAACCAAAATTTTGTCGTTGTTCGCTGGGTTTTTACTAATAAAACGAACGGAGGGAGCATTTGCGCCACCAATTTCACACTAACACATACACACACACACACCCACACAGAAAATTTGTATGGTTGGAATGTGTATCCTTATCTGTTGCCAATACCAAGTTTTGTTGTTCGTGCATACATATACATATATGTATGTATTTTTGTTATGGCTTCGATATGCACGTGCAGAAGAGTATGGAGGAGAGGCGTTGAGCAGAAATATATTGAGTACACTACATCTTTGGAGAAATCACATTCTAACACCACACCTTTTGTGTGTATTGGAATTTTCGTTCTTGGCCAATCATTGTTGGCTTGGCATCATCGAATGTTAAGAAATGGATGATGAAATGTGTTTGGGGTAAGAAAATATTGGTTGTGTATTCATCAGTCGAGAGGTCTTTGTAGTAAAAGTTAATGTTTTGTAGCAGAAAAAAGGTAGTGGACAGGATGAATAATTTAGCTTTTCAAAATCGAAATAGTCAATAATGTGAATATTTGCACAAAATTGTGATTTTGGATGTTTACATAAAAACATTAGGCTAGGTCGCAAAAAAAAATTCGTAATTGCCCTTCTAGTTTGAAAGCTTACTTCGAGAGGATTTTAGCGGCATAAAAGTTATCGCCCTAGGCACGCTTGAAAGACAGCCGAAATCGCGTTTTCCATAATTTATTTACTTGTGGCCCGATTTATGTAAATGTGTGCCATATCGTTGAAAAATATTTTGGATTACTAATGGTGATTTCGTTTCTCCCAAAAAATGTTGCCCTTCCATGGTGCAAAATATGTTTGATGTTGCACTCAACCCCGTAAAAGTGCAAGTTTTTGCCTACTTACCCTTGTCTAGCTCACGCATTTCATAATATTTTCGTTTTAAGCAACCATCAGATTTTCAGGGCAACACTCTCCTCTGACAAAGCTTCAAAGGGCAGAGAATGTGCCTTTTTTGCCTTGCTAGAGTGCAACACTTTAAGAAACGAACGCAAAATTTTCTCACCGATTTGCCTTTATTTTACAATCGAACGCGGAAAGTGAAAAGGGCAATGAAAAGGCGGCTTTTTTTGTTAGAAACGAAATCACCATAAGTATCCCTTGAAAATCATGGTGACCTAAGTTACCTCCCTCAAAGAGTAAACTTAATTCTCTCAGTTTCAAGCCGACCAAATTAGTCTGAATGAATCATTTATTTTCTATGAAGTGTCAGGCTTTCAGGTCACAAATCAGAAAGTTTTGAGGAAAAGGCAAATTGTTGCTGTTTTTAGCGCAAATCTAGGCTTAACGCTAAAATCATCTCGGAGTAAGCTTTCAACCAGGGATGGCTAATTATCATTTTTTTTTTTTTTTGTAAGGGGACCGAGCTCATCTAATACTCGTGTACGTGTACAAATATAAAAATTTCTCAATTCAAGGTACCTCGGCCTTTTTTTTTGCTTTTTGAAACCGCAGAATGATTTGCTTTAGACTGGCTGGTAAATAAAGCTACACATGAATCGTGATATTTTTTTATTTTGCCTTTAAGAATTATTGGCGTTGCGAAAATAATAAAAAAAACTTGCATACATAAAATGAAAAGTAA
>JAPVRG010270358.1:471-11586 GCA_029783565.1 Rhagoletis cerasi
ACCATTCAATTAAACGCTTTTATTAATAAAATTAGGACTGTGATATAAACTGGAAGATTTAATAATTTAGGTGTAAAGTTTTAATGTTAAAAATATATTATTATGTACAATATGGAATTATTTTGTCGCAGACGAAGAAGCCTAATTATCGTTAAAGGTTACAATGAACTTATAAAGTGTTATAGTTCTTTACAGTCAATTTATTTTTTACTTTTTAGTTAATTTTATTAACCAATAATAAAAGCTTATTTTTAAAAAAGTTTTTTTTTCTTTAATTTTTTTCCAGTATCCTTAAATTACCGTATTTATTTCTTTAGCAGCTGCCTTTGTGCTAAGTTTGAACTATTTAGCATTACTTTTGCCGTTTCTTGGAATCCAAATGTTGAGAATTTCAGTATGCACTCTGCCAAAATGCTTATATTCTTATATATTGAGCTTTATATTACAAATTTTTTTTTTTTAATTTTTCAGGAAAAGAAACGAACAAAATATTAAGCTGCAGTGACTAAAGCGTTAATTGAAAAGGCTCCGTAAAAACACAGGGTTTCATTTTAAATTTCATCATTGTTATTTATAACTGCGCTGGAATATACTTTATTGGTAGTTATATGTTATTTTATTTAAATGAAAAAAAAAAAACCAATTTCTGCCAAAAAATTTAGTTTTGAGACCATAGTGCGCCGGATGAATTATATATATTGCGCATTGCATTTTTTCAGCGACGAAATGCTAAAGTAAAATTGAATTAGTGGCGAATGACAGTTATTTGGCTTCATTTTCTGCGATTTCATTGTGGATATTCATCATCGTACGTTTTAATACAGCATACTTCTACATACAAAAGTGTGCGGTTGAAATCGTAGTCACACAAAACTAACGCAATATAAATTTGAATAGGCTTTTTGTATTAAATTTATTGAATTGTGGTAATTTTATTTTTAGGATTAATCCATTGTTAAAATAATTTAATTTATTGTGAGAAAGTACACAACGTTCAATATATGAGTGAAAAAATTTTGAAAGTGGGCGTATGTCATTTATAGTAATCCTATTAAAGAGTAAACAAAAATAAAGTAGCTAGAATTGATTTCGGTAGGTTTTATTCAAATAAGTGCAAATTTTATTTTGATTAGTCAATGGCTTGACTTTAATACAAATTGTTTCCTTACTCAAACAGGAAAATCTAAAGAAAAGTAAACAGTGTAAAGTCAAAAGAAATAAAAATAACAAAATAAATACAAATTTATGTCAATGAATTATTCTGGAGTGAAAACATAGTTTAGTTTAGAAGTTGCACTTTCACAATTATCGAAAAGTTACGTTTTTGCGCTTGGAAGAAAATTTGCAATAAAGTACTTGGTGATTTAAGAAATATTGCAATCCCTATATCATCAAATAACCGCAGGTTAAAATTATGCAGGTTATAAAGTTATTTTCCAAAAGCATCATGGAATAGAATTCTTTGATTTTATAACTAATATGGAATGATAACAGCTTTAAGCTACACTAATTTATTTGAGTTTTGATATACTGGCATTACACTTGATCGGACATTGATGCAAGTTCATTTACATATTTATACACAGGTGCACTTACATATTTATACTCCTATGTAAATAAACAACCCCAAGGCATTAGCAGCCCTTTTGATTCTCGAAATTATAATTTTATCTTTTACCAATTGTTTCTGCACTAATAAGTTTGACAACATATTTTTAATAGAAGTACATGCAAGCCTATGCATATTTGTGCGAAAACCAATTTGTTTAATTATTTTAAGCTTATTATTGCTTAATCTGCATAACACAAATAAATAGCAATCACATTAATTAATAGTAGATATATTTCGCCGTATGTGCAAAAATGCAGTGCGGCAATATTTATGTTAGGGAATGCACAAGAAAGTAGATGGCATTTGAATAAATTTTATATTTTTATTAAGCTTCTATTAAAAGGGTATCTTAAACTATGGCTAGTTAATCCTAAAAAAATTGTTTGGGAACCCAAAGAAATATTGCTTTAAAGGGAAAATGGCCTATCTCCAGACGAGTTGTTTTAATAAAATGCCGCCGATTTAATCATAACGTGTGTAAATTGGGCTCGTGCCAAACGGTGGGTTAGGTGGTTCAAATCCCTCCCATTGGAGTTCATCGCTGGGGATTTTTGTAATGCCAGTGTAAAACAAATGTGGTTTTCTATGGAAAATGTATTGGACCGATCAGATGTATTTTACTCCGCCATGCTAGAAGTTTGGTCGATAGCGAAAACGCTCTTTGTTGGCAGGGAACATATGTATACATATTGGCATTTCCTGCGTTACGGACGTTCCATTCTGGCACACTCTTTTCAGTATTAAAATTATAGTAGACATTTTTCTTTTGTCATCTATCCAACGCAATTGAAAATATTTTCCATAAATCGATGGTCCTACTGTTAAGTGTCTCATGTCTCTAATCCTTGTATAATCCATGTCTAATCCTTACTAAAGTAAGAAGTAAGGACTACTAAAGCATGTAGTAAATATTAGATATGGATCAGACAAGGATTAGAGACATGAACCACTTAACAGTAGTAAGGGCTTTTATTTTTTGGATTTTGAATTGTGTCGTTATTGCAGAGGACCATCGAAATGCTGGAATACGATGATGGGACCCATGTAAAAATCGTTGCCTCCAAGTAAAGAGTTCCAACATTTATATTAACCATAAGAGATATTTTAGCTTAAATACAATGATAGTAAGTATTTAGAAATAAAATTATCTTAAATATTTTTTCATTATTTGTACTATTTATTGCAGTTTCAGTTTTATTTATTTTTTATCACTCAGTTCATTTAAGTTTTATTTAAAATTTAATGGCCTTATTCATAACAAATAAAATAGATTTAAAAAGCTTTATAAATTGACGTTTTCATATATTTTTCAATTTATAAACCTTTTTTAAAGCTACTTTATTTTTTATGAATAAGGCTATAAGGTTATAACTTAAAAAAAACTTCTATTCATAAATAAAACTTAAATTAACATTTTGATAAAATTCAAAGTCATAATAATTCAGGTTCAGGTTGACGCCAAGCTCAAAGCAGACAACTTAAATTTATCCTTAAACTACTTTAGAGTTGAGGTTTTGTTTCTGCAGCTCCAACAGCTCAACTTTTAATTTCAGTTTTTTCACCCTATTTTTGTTTTATTTATAAGTTTCCCTTTAAGAAGTTTTAGCTTTTCCTTTTTTAATCTAACTTTTTCTCTTTCTAAGTCCAGTCTTCCTTTTTTATGTCTGTAATACTTTCTTTAAAAACTTTCAATGTATCTGAGGCTATCTTTCATCTCTTTAACATTTTCTTCCATCGTCTGAAAGTGTTTAGGTTTTCAACTAACGCAAATCTCTTCTTATTTTAGCCAACTTTGTTTTTCTTTGCTTCTAGATATGCTATGGCTCATGGGTTTATGTTTTAAAAGAAAATTGTATTCCAAGCAAAACTAGGTAAAACATAATTATTAGAATAATTGGAAAACTGTTAAAATTATGAAATTTTTTACAAGGAGGCAAATATTTACTTTTATCACTAGCGGCGTTGTGTGTAATAGTTTTCCCGCTAGGCGCCGCCAGTGTTATTTTGACCTACAGTGGCACCTAACAAGAAAAAAAAAATAAATTTTATAACAGAATCTTTACTTAAGAAGAAAAACTGCCATTTAATTTGATAAAAAATGTAGGAAAAAATGATTTCCACTCGAATATGATTTGCTTAGAATTTAGAAAAATTTAATTGATCTCTTGATTTTTAACTTCATAAAAATTTCAACGATTTTAATAAAAGATACCTTGTTTTAACAAGAAATAACCTTATTTTAAAATTACGACTGAAACGAATATGAATTTCTGAAAAGTTTTTGGAAAAATGTTTGTTGAAATTAAAAATAAACAAAAAAAAATAATAATAAACAATTAAAAAAAAATTAAAATCGTTGAACGTGTCAAGTTCCGAATGGGTTTCTAAAAATTTGTGGGAAAAAGTTTGTTGAAATAGAAGAAAAAAAAATAAACAAAAACAATCATTGAACGTGTCGAATTCCTTAGAAAAATTCCTAATACTTTCAATGCTTTTGACAAGTTTATTACAGGGACCGAGAATAAAAGAAATGATCGAAACTAAATGTCATTCTTGCAGTTTTCTATCCAAGAACGCTTAAAAACCCCAAACGGAAATGAGAACAAAACTTTAGGGAAAGTTTTCGTTTAATTTTATAGTAGTTTTATTAGAAAAAAATCTCCTCGAATGTTCTTATGCGCCCATTATTTAATAATTCGTTCAAACAGCTCTCAATACTTTTGTTCCCGTTTGGTTCTTTTAGGGGAACGTTATTGATATTACATTTGTTCTCATGCAGAGCTAAACCAAAACCTGAACACGCTCTCAGTCATTGGTTTATTAACTATGTAGTTCTGAAAAAGGTGCCAGAAAATTTATACACATACTCGTAGTTTCACGAATTATTCTATCATACCTGCAAATGTACATACCTCTCATATAAGGTCACTCAAAAACTTCACTTTCACTGCATTCCCGATACAGTCTATTAGTTAAGATGATCGTTTAGATGACTGTGCGGTGGATTTGATGCAATTGTTATGAATAAAGAAACTGACTGATTTGAACCATGCGTGTGAGTTGCGAATTCCATCATACCATTTTGACGAACGTTTTGGAAATTTCTTTAACATATGCTTCTTTTCTAGAATGAATAGTCTCCAATAGTACATCATATCATACTCGTAAGCAATTGCAAGAGGTTATACTGAACACACAGTACATCCATAATAAATCGTAAGTAAGATTTATATTTCTGTTTCTATTGCTATCTCCTTAATATTTTTATGAGCTTTTTATGATTTTTTGTTAATGAATATTAAAACAATCGCAAGTCAAAGGAAGATTATCTATACTCCACACTCAAATGTAGTGATATGACAATTTTTTAATTTACCCTAAGTCGCTCGTAATATTTTTTGGAGTGTGGGTGTTCAACAACTATAGTTCGCATCAGTTTCTCTTCGTCTTAAAACTCTTTAAGCTTTCACAAATATACTACCTTATTTAGAAGTTTATTTCTAACGAAACTCACAAAAGTTTAACTTGAATTCCAGTAATGTAAATTTCTCGATAAAACTGTTAAAGGATACAATATTTTTGTACTTTAAACAACTTAACTTCATATTTGCATGCAGATAAGCACGAGTATATTGACAAGCCTACTTGTTGTATTTTGGGCTTAGTAAAACCAAAATGGCACTTATGCTGGCACACAAAATGGCCACAAGTGAGCTAAGTGGCTTAACAAAAAATAGTCTTGCGAAAAAGCAAAACATACATATAACATATACCTATGAAAAAGAAAAAAAAAATGATGTGCATACCTGCGTATGTACATTAAGCATGTACATATATATAAATGTATGTACATATAACACATTCGACACGAGGACCGTGTGTGTGAGCTGAGTGTGGTTAGCTTGAAAAGCCCTTAATTGCATTCAGGCTCACGCACATTCAATTTTCACCAGCAGGTGGTGTTAAGCACAAATAAAAACAAAGTAGCCGTCAGATTTGGAAATAAAGGTTTAACACGCTTATACGAAGGGCAAGCCCACAGAGACAATTCTTCCTGGCCTAGTATTACAAACAGAAAAAGCTTTAAATAATAATATAGAATTTTATCGATGGTTTCTTTGATATATCGCTAGCCTTTAATAATGTCTCTACGGAGGCCTTGTTAGAGGGTCTTGATTCCCTTAGTATTTGTCCTGCCATATATAACTGGATCGAAGGGCTTTTGAATTGTCAGACAGTGATGCAGGGCTGAGTGGAGCTTATCAGTGATTTCAAAGATGTTAAATAAAGCGGCTCCGCAAGGAGCATTCTGTCGCTTTTTATGTCAAAGTTAGGGGTCACCAAACCTTTATAACGAATAAAAGATGGCGGACCAAAGTAAACTGCATACCAATATAGACGGTTTAGTAGTCGTCATTTAAATAAATCTTTAAATGGAGCTAGAAATTGGGACTGGGTGTAAATACATGAGTTCCGACAAGATGTAAACCAGGGCTCGAACCACGGAATCCGATATCGAATGATTACGCGTTTCGAACTGAATGAAATAAAATTACAGCTGTTTTCCCGTTATCGATTGCCATACGCTCAAAATTAAATAACGAATCGAGTTTAATTCGATCACGGATATCGTAACTCGGGCCCACACATCCTGAAAGCATCAACAAAATACCTTAGTGTTATAATAAACGCGGAGGCTGAGTGGAGAAGAAATAATTAAGAAAACGTTCAATGCCTTATACGCATTCGGTATATTACTAGGTATATTTTTCCGTCTGTCTCATTGGATCTAAAAAGCTGTCTTAAGTTCTATAGTGCTCTGCAGTATATTGATATATTGGACCGCTGTGAATAACAAACTTGTGCCATGAAGTTGTACATATGTGTACAGAGTCTCATCAATTTATGTATAACTGAACCACTTTTTAGCCAAACAGAGGCACAAAATAAGATACTGAATCTACATACTTATGTATATAGAAAAAAAGGACTTATTTAGTAGCCAAGAATTCCGAAGAAAGTCGACGCTAGGACTTTAAGTTAAAGAACAATTAATTCAGAGGATTTTTGTTCATAGTAACTTAATAAGCTTAAGCTTAGCCATTCCTTAAACCAATCAAAAATAAATTATATTGTGTAATAATACAAAGGGATGAAGAAAGGACACTGATTCAATATGAATAATTAGGCTTTTGTGTTTTGTTCAAAGCTTGAACTTCAATAATAGTCAGGCCCTCCGACCACTGCTGTATTCTTGAAACCAAATTAAAGGCTGCACAAAAAGCGGCAGAGTCGATATCTAGTGTGGACATTGGAAATCAGTGGTAATCAGGCTGAAATTAAGGCAATAATTGCTGTGATGAATAACTCGCTCTGTGGACGAATGAACGCCATAATAAATGGCAACTTTCTTTTAAAATATTTACGAAGCAAAGCTTTCTCTTACCTCTTTCGATTGACATCCATACCGTAATACTTTATTTAACTCTTTTCAAGATATTTTCACAATAAGGCTTTCTTAAACCTTTGGAATCCATATTGCAATACTTCATTTAACTTATTAATAAAATTTAATTGAAAATGTTTAATATGTGGTACTTAAACTTTTGAAAATTTTTTTTCGAATAAACAGTTTTGAACCCTTCTCTTACTTATTAATTAATTAATTCTTACTTTTGAAAAAGAATGACACCTTCCTTAAAATGTTTTCGAAACAAAGCACTCTTATATTGGCATCCGAATTGTAATACTTTATGTAATTTATGAAAAAATGGGATTCGACTTTTAAACTGAAGTCAAAATTTTTCAAAACATGTTCAAAATAAAGCTTTATTAAACTTCATTCTTTTGCCAACCATTTGGTAGAACTTCATCAACTTATATATAAAATAAAATTTAAGTTTTTAAGTATGTGGAAATTCTCTTAAAAATGTTTTCGTAATGAAGCTTTTTTAAATCTAGATCGTTTGGTATCCAAAATGTAGAATTTCGTGGAACTTATAAATAAAAATAATAGTTAAATTTTTAATCAGGTGGCAACCCTTTTAAAAAATATGCGATGTGCTAATACAAGTCATAAGCTATCTGTGTGCCTAATTTTTGCAAAACATAGAGCAACAAACATACTCACACTCTCACTTACTTGCTCACAAATTTTCACATTTATCAACTGATGGCTACGCTCGTCAACAGTTTTTTGAAAAAGATACAGCCTTCTTAAAACATCTGTTTGATACCGATTTTAAAATATTTTATTTAACTTGTTATTTTAACTATTTTTAACCTTATGAACAGGTGGCAACCCAATTAAAAAATAATTTCGAAATAAAACTTTCCCATCTCTATCTTGTTTGACACCCATATCAAAGTATTTCGTTTAACTTGTTAGCCTAATTGATTTTGAAGTTTTAAACAGGTGGCAACTCCCTTCAAAAATATTTTTGGTTTAAAAATTTATTAAACCAATCTCGTTTGATACCCATAATAAAATGTTTAGTTCAATTTGTTATATTAATTGACTTTAACTTTTTAACAGGTGGCAACACCCTTACACACAAAATTTTCAAAACAAATAGCTTAGAAACACCTTTCGTTTGACACCTACATTGTTGCACTATTTTACTTAACTTTTTAATTAATTAACTCTAACTTTTGAAAAAGGTGGCAACTCCCTTTAAAAATATGCTTAATGTTATTCTAGGTTGAATTCTATCCTATACTTACTCAAAAACTTTCACATTTATAATGTTATTAAAGGATTACTTTTTAAAGCAAAGCCCGTGTGGGGCATAACTGCAAGGAAAACGCCACCTACTATTTATGTGCTGGTACTACCAAGGGTAGACTGCAGAATATTAGTTGGGGTACTTAGGGGAATCACACCATCTCGGGCGGAAAAACTAGTACTAGAACAGTGGAAAATGTCTAGCAAGTAATGAATACAATTCAGAGGGCAGCCTTAATTGCTGAACCTTCTGCAGAACGCAATTGATCTTCCTGGGTTCTGCGTTCTTCCCTACATTGGAGCGTAGAGCCGACCAAAGGATCAACAAATTACAAAAATGGTTCACCACGCGTAAGACTTAAAATCTATGCCTCCAAACGAACGCTTGGAAAAAGTTACGACCAGTTGAGGGTATATTTGAGGAAACAAATAGCGCTAATTTAAGCTTTGGTATTTGATAGTCACAAAAGAAAAACTCTATACTAAATTTATGTTTGCAATCATCTGTGGCATAATAAATGAATAATTAATTAGGTCACCGTATTTAATACATATTCGCCTGGTTGCCGCCGTCTCATACACATTGCTTCTGAAAATTGTAAAGAAAAATATATTAAAATATTTTCAACCCTTTTTTCAGCCTTGATTTGCGTAGCTGTAAACCAATTTCAACACTTTCCGACCATTCATTTCGCGCTTTTCATTAATTTGCACTTACACCAATTAAAGATGATTTCCCCTTTTATTCGGCTTTTGCATTTGTACAAAAATCCCTGAATATAACTCTTAAGAGCGAATAATTTTCAATGCAATTCATTTGCTGCCAATCTAGCAGAAATGAATTCATTCGCTTCTGTAGCTGGTCAGAAGAGATCTCACGCTTTTCGTAGAAGGAGGCATAAATCACACTGCATGGTAAGCTAAGTGAAAAATGAGACGTGAGATGTGAGCAGCGTTGGTCAATGAAAAGTGAGATAGACCAGCAGATGTGCAATTTCTACAGCTGCCAAATTCGAGTTTAATTGAAGCCATTTTATGTATTTTACGACGACTTTTCAGCTTTAGCTCAGCTTAAATTATGTAACCATGTTGCATTCTCAATTGGTTTCTCCATCGTCCACGCCGTTTTACTGCGATATAATCTTACTGCGTTTTATGTGGTATGTACATATATATGTTTGTACCTATATACGTACATATGAGCGGAAGCCTTGAGTAGCGGGAGGCACATGACCGTGTTAATTTCGAGGCTCTTAACGGCTTTCGTAATTTACAAATTCGATAATAAATGAATAAATGAGCCAGTCGTGTGCAATAAATGAATTATTTCCACGGTACCACCAATGCAAATCATATTCAGATAGTGTGCACTGCTGCAAAAATAATAATAGTAAGCTTATGAAATGCATGTACAGCATACATCCATACAAATACATACATCCACTTAATGCTTAAAAATTGTGAATAAATTAGTTCAACAATGTATGCAGCTGAAATTGAAGAAAACAAATGCCTACTTATTATGAACAATGAAAAGATGGTAAAAACGAAAAATTTTTTCATTCAAAAAAAAAAAAAAAGAAAAAAGAAATTTAAATTGCCATTGATCGAAATAAAGCAAATATATACATGCATCTTCCTATACATATATATATTCTCTTTCCTGTTCACATGTAGCTGCGCTACTTCGCACGGCGCACATAGGAGTATTTGTGCAATAAAACCGGTCGAAAGTCAGATATCTCAACTTTGATAAAAGTTTCTTTAAACATATTATTTATCAAGCCATATAAACGAGCTATCAATGGACAGCCATAAAAGTCCCCACTTCCATTTGATCTTTGACGTACGTCTAAGAGTACATATCCCTTTTCGTGCTAATTTTTTTGTTTTCTGCGCTTTGTATATCTGCATTTACTTCTTCTGTTATGTTTTTTGTTAAAAAGAACTACTCGACATCAAGGAATAAAGTGTGTACTATAACTTTAAATGACGTCCTCATGATTTGTTTTTTTTGATGTTATATTCTTTTTAAACAAATCAAATGAGGCGCTTTGGGAAATTTATCTTAAGCAAAAATTTAAAAAAAAAAAATAAGTAATTGTGTTTACTTGCCGGGCCTTAACGGGCATACTTTTTCCGTAGGGATATACATTAGATCCTTGGCTATAAACTTCTGTTATAAAAGTGTCCACCTACTTCTGCCTTCTTCTGCTTTTTAAAGTCCAATTGGAAGAACCTTCAAAATGGATTTCAAGCAGATAGGTTCAACGCCTAGTTATAAAGAGAGGCGATGCTGAGCTTTAATTAAATAAGAACTGCATAACGATCGAATGCTATTTGTCAAAAATCTGTTGAAAAAACTCGATGCGTCCATAGTTTTTTCTACTTTTTCTTCATCTTTCAAAATAATTAAAAAACATATGAAAACGAATGCAGTAAAGTATACTCGAGAGTCAAATGCCTTCTTCGGAGGTGAAAGCCGATATGTACTAAAATCTCAGAGTTGTTGGAAGATCCTTTGAACGACTATGAAACTGTATAATAATACTCCTTACTCAACTTCGACGAGACTGTATTTTTTGTCTTAAATTTTTGAGTTACTTATTTAATTGAATTTGAAAAAGCATGAAAATTTTCTTCTTCTTCATTATTGGCGCTGTAACCGCCTAAGCGATTTTGGCCGAGTCCAAAACAGCACGCCAGTCATTTCTCTTCTGTGCCAACTGACGCCAATTGGAAATGCCAAGTGAAGCCAAGTCCTTCTCCACCTGGTCTT
>JAPVRG010270369.1:0-13208 GCA_029783565.1 Rhagoletis cerasi
CATAGGGCTTGTTATATAATTTGCTAAACTTTTATAAAAAAGATATTAAACGTTAGATTAACAAAAGAAACATAGCCTAAGCTGGTCAAAATAAATCGTTTCTATTATTTTTGCCACCAGTTATAGTTTGTTACAACTATGAATTTAATTATAAAATTTATATTTTATTTGTTTTTGAAGTAAAAATTTAAAACATAACGGTTGTGCTTGCTTTTGATACTTTTTGATACTTTTTTTTCAAGCCCGCGGCAACACTGATAGTGACACCAGTTTTATTTGCTGCCATTCGTAGGCACGACAACCTGTCAGACAGCGAACCAATTAATATTAATTTACATTTTTTCTACGTACATATACATAATTGAATTATTTACAAGCAAAAATATATTTTCTAACGTGGATATCTTTGTTAATTGGCCTTTATATACATACATATTAGATCACAAATTCATCAGTATCAAATCAAAGCAGCGCGTTTTCACTCTCAGATTTATAAACAATTAGCTTAGATGCATTGCAGGATTTTTTTTTGACCTCCACAAATCAGCGCATTTCTAAAATTTTGAAGTTTATATAGTATCTACATAACTAACCTAGTCCCCACTCGAGTACGCAGTGTTCATAGTCAAAAAATTTTAATTTCAAAGATGTACCGCTTTGTAAACAGTCTCCTATGTTTTCTTATCTAGTTACTACTTCACAATATTTTTCACATTAATTCATCTGTTTTCCCTCCACCAATTTACCCGCACGCTTCGATCTCGCATGCTGATTGTTGATCATTTATGAAATTGTTTGTTTTATTGTTGTTTACTTTGTCGATATGAACTTGACCAACAAGCCAATATAAAATGTTTAAGTTATTCGTCTGCCAATCTGCGATGCGCCCGTCTTGTGTTCCTTGGCATTGGAGGCGCGCACCCAACCGTGTGATGACAATCAATTATGACGTAGCTGCCCATGGAAGCGGCAATAGCAATGAATACCTAGCTGATCATTTAGTGTTGCTTCCGATTGGAAAGTTCAACAACATATTGTAATAATTAGTTTAAATTGACTGCAATAGGTGCAACTAAAAATACGTACATATTTTACATAGAAAGATATCATTTTACTAATTGCAAATGTGGAATGCGCGTATGGCGGAAGTCTATGTATGTATGTATGTTGTATGGCGATTATAAGCCATGGAAAGGATTTTCGTAAGTTTCAACCTTTTTGAGTTAACTGCGCTTGAAATTTCAACAGCTACACTATACAGCTTGCCAAAGAAATTAAAAACTATTGGTGCTTTACACATTTGATAAGCGCTTGGGGTGATCTACTCGTAGATTTAGAAAAAAAGTTCGACGTACACCCTCGAATCTAAAGTATTTTTGCAAGGAAATTTCGAAAAAAAGAAATGTTTTTTGCCGATCGCAGGTGTCGCCTTTTTACATTTTTCGTCATACCTTCGGCATTTACAGCCGGATCTTAAAGTATGATATATCGTTGTTCTTGTCTCGAAGAAATTTTTTTTTTGGTTCCAAAGTTCATTGACCTCAAGTACCCTATTCCAGTACTTGCACACCAGATCTAAGTTTCTAATGTCAGTAAATTAAAGCTCACCTAAAATCATTAAACTGTAACTAGGGAAGTATTTCGATTATTTCAAAAGAACTATTCAAAACAAAAATTTACTACCAAATGCAAAAGGCGACCCACTAAAACTGAAATTAACTGTTCATAATCCTCCAGAGCCTTCATTTTTCAACCAATTTCATTGTTATTTTTTTTTTTTAATAAAGGCCTATAAAATTTACAGAGACCAGTTGAGCCCAGTTACTTGTTTATATTGAATTTTTTAGTGCAAAGTGCAGAGAAAGTAGCAATTTTGATGAAAATCAATGCCCCTGTTCCAGTTAATAAATGTTACATAATAAAAACTAGTCGAAAACAATGATAGGGTTCCCTCAAAACGAAAAAAAAAATGTTTACAAAAAAATTTTAAATGTTAAAAAAAATTTTCACCAAAATTAAAATTTTGTTTTTGAATTTTTAGAAAAAATTTAGGTATGCAGTATTATAGCTCATTAAATTTTAGTATGATAAAGTGCAAGTTTCAAGTGGCTAAAACTCGCGTTGATTTTTAATAATTTTTTTTGTTGACTGTTTCATATAAAAAACATTTCAAGCACACAAAAAAGCCTAGCCCGTCAGCAAAAAAATTCAACGCGAGTTCTTAGCCATTTGAAGCTTGTACTTTACTAAAAGTAGATGGGCTATAAAACTGCATACCTATAATTTTTCGAAAGATTAAAAAAAAATTTATTTATTTCTTAATTTCTCTGCACTTTGCACTAAAAAATTTATAATAAATAAATAAAAATTTAAATATCGGGCTCAACAGGCCTCTTGCAAATTTTGTAAGCTGTCATTTAAAAAATAATTAATCAAATTGGTCGGAAAATGTATGCTTTAGAGGATTAGGAAGATTAAATTCAAGTTTCAACCCACTGTGCGATCCCTAGGTTCGGACAAAAAATTTTTTTCTATAGTTAATAAATTAGCGCTTTTTTTCTAATCTCAAAAAAGCTATTATAAATATACCGAAACAGTTTATTTTTTGAGGTTAGGAAGAAAAAAGAACCAAATTTTGGACTTCAGATTTGGATTTAGCGACCCGAAATCGGTAAAAATTGACTATTTTCTTCGTCAAACAAAAAAATTTAAATGCTTTTGGCTGTGTTATTTTTAAATCGGTCAAAGTGACCATTTATTTGAGGCAGCTGAAGAGTTAAAATATTCAACTTTTTAATATAGTATATGGTCCTATTACTTTCATATTGAAGTGCCATTCTTTCACCACCCCTGCAAAAATTCATATGCACAGTGTTATGCAAGTCTGTAAAATGAAAGAGTTGCTTATTTGAAATGCATCCAATCTTCCACTAATACTGGCAACCTGTTGCATTCCATACATGTACATATTTATTAAATGATTCCCAAAAGCAAAAGCAAAAATCACTTCGAAGTGCTCACTCAGCACCTGCCACCACAAATTACCACAACGATTTCACTTTCATTTTCCGTTTTGGGTATTTCCCCGGAGACACTTTGTTGCTGGCAGAAAACTTCACGCACAAAAAAGTAAGCAACTTCATATACATACATACGTACATATTAATGTGGGTACATTGGTTTTTAGTCTACATAAGTATGTAGTATTTTAGTTGCGCGTTGTTCTCTACCTTCATTTTTTTTATTCTAAGCCGCTTTACTTCTACTTATATTCTTACCTATTTTGGAATTTTGTTGGGCGGCAAGGATGTTGACAAGGATAATCGCAGCGTCTCGTTTACTTTTGTTGACCGTATTTTTGAGAGAATTGTGGTTTGCTGTGGTTGAACGGTTATTTGTGTTGCGTCTGACTACTGTGCTTTGGCTGCAATTATTGTTATTGGTTGCTATTGTTGCTGCTGTTGTTGGCGTTGGCTTTGGCGTTAGGCTGTGTGGGTGGAATTGCTTAGCGTTGAATTCCTGTGGGATGATTTAGTAAAGAGCAAAATTGAAAGAATATGTTACTGTGGGGAGTGGAAGCATTGTAATTAAGTAATATTTTATGGGTTTGAAAGCTACTTATAATAATAACGGTAAATTGTTTTCATTGCAATACTCGTATCCAAGATTTTTTGAATCATCGCAGATTGATTAGCTGCTGTTTGAATATTAATTATTTATACTGCCTCCCGCGCCATACATACAAAAAAAATCTGTTCACTTTTCCAAAGCTACATAATTATAGATGGTTTCCATTTCAAGACAACCGGTCCACTCGGGACATGATTTTATAATTCAACGAAACTTAAATATGTGGATTCTTGGTGAAAATAATGAGACACATATTTTTTTTTGCCGAAAAAAATTTTTTCGGAGATTTATCAGCAATTTCGTTTTGTGGGTGAAAGTCGATTTTTTCGGTTTTTTTGAGGAAACTTTTTCCAATTCTCTGTAACTTGCCCAAAAATTGACCGATTTCGACAATTTTTACTTTAAAATGTGTGTAACAGTTTGGACTAAAGAAATTGTTGTTTTTTTATTATTCAACAATAAACAAAAAATGAAAAAAATTTTTAAAATTCAATATCTCAAGAAAGGTATCTTTAATTTTGGTAAACCTTTTTTATTATTAAATAGACACTCTAAACTTCATTTAGACTGAATGCCTAGTAACTAAAATTCGTTTTTTTCGAGTTATGATGTGTTTGTTCAAGTTTCCTAATATTGGCAAATTAAACATACAAAACACAATTATGTATCGCTTTTGATGCACGTATAATATAATTCTACGTTTTTACCGAGAAAACAGTCTTTTTCTTAAAAAAATCATAACTCGGAAACAACGAATTTTAGTTACTAGGCATTCAGTCTAAATGAAGTTTAGAGTGTCTATTTAATAATAAAAAAGTTTAAAAAAAATTAAAGATACCTTTTTTGATATTGAATTTTACAAATTTTGTTCACTTTTTGTTTATTGTTTAATAATAAAAAAACAACAACTTCTTTAGAATATTTATAAACTTAATTTTGTAGTCCAAACTATTGCACACATTTTAAAGTAAAAGTTGTCGAAATCTGTCAATTTTTGGGCAAGTTATGGAGAATTGGAAAAAAAGTTTCCTTAAAAAACCGAAAAAATCGACTTTCACCCACAAAACGAAATAGCTGAGAAATCTCCGAAAAAATTTTTTTCGGCAAAAAAAAAATATGTGTCTCATTATTTTCACCAAGAATCCACATATTTAAGTTTCGTTGAATTATAAAATCATGTCCCGAGTGGAGCGGTTGTCTTGAAATGGAAAGCATCTACACAATTTGGTCGATTTTATAATTATAAAATATAATACTTTATCTCAATTCAGCGTGATACGTGTGCTGGATGGATCGCATGGATCCTTAAAAAAGCTTTCTATCACAAAATTATTCCCCAGAAAATGATCCGAGAAGATAGAAAATTTATGTAAATATGAAGGATTTGAAGTAAAGGTTTTTCAAAAATTAAATTTTTTAGGCATTTTGATGAAATTTCGTAATGCTTACTAGTGTTACGAAATACATAGGAAAAACTTAGCAATTTAATTTTTATTTTCTAGGTAGAAATAGAAAAATATTATGCTTTTCTTTTACCTTTTTTTTAAATTAAGACAAATTTTTTCACTGAAAAATGCCGAGATTTGAATGGGTTAGTATTTTACCAATATGAATAATAGAAGAAACAACATATACGTATGTCCAATGATGCCTCTGAAATGAAAATCCTTCAAGCAAAAACCGAGTTATGCAATTTTTCATGAAAACGAATTTAAAAGTTGCTGAAAGTTATGTACTTACAAAATTCCACTACGCACTATTTTAAATATATCCGTGCAGTTTTTGAAACTTTTACCGATACAGATCTTTCAAGTGCTCATTTTTCTATTATCTAAAATAGAGATGTACGTACGTAAGTATCTTTTGTTGAAAGATCCACAGCATAAAATGCTTGGGAGACATCCAAAAATACCAAAAATATATGAAACCAAAAAATTAAACAAATTAAAATAAATTGGAATTTTCAGTAGTCTAGCTTCGTTACGAAAATTAGTTAACAAACTCGCATTTAAGCATTAAATAAGAACCCCTATTCATTTTTCTTTAATATCTATTATGCGCAGATATCGGTGTGTTAAGATTTTATTATTATGAAATACTTTCGTTTGCTACCGATATGGCAATATTTAGCTTATTTTATCAATTTAACTGAATTAAAAATTTCAAATAGGTAATATTTTGGGCGTAAGCCTTCTTAAACATCTTTTTTCTGACAGCCATGTTGCAATGTTTACTTAATCTTATCAATTTACTTAAAAAGAAATTTTCAAATAGGTGGCAGCTCTCTAATTATTATTTTTTCTAAATTGTAAGTTGGACCTCTAGCAATACAGCGTCGAAAACTGCATTCAATTCCATGCGTTAGTTTTTGAGTGATGCGCGTACAAACATACGCACAGACAGACAGATAGACATACAGAGAGACACAAATTCTAAAAATTGTTGATTTGGCTTATGGTGCTCTAATAAAGATCCCACCTATTAATGTTTCTTTAATATCTATAATGTACAGACATCGGCCTGTTACAATTTTATAGATTCCAACAACAAAAGCCGGATTTCCGACCGTACTAAATGTGCGTGCTTCTTCTTGTACCTACTTAGGCGCGTTTTTTAGCCAAGGTTGTCTAACTTTTATTGATACAGAAAGTGAACGGGCACTTAGAGACAGCCAAATTTTTGAACTTAGTTACATTAATAGTTAACAAATAACCAGCCTTAATTTCATAGATGTATTTTTGGGTTTTTTATGTTCTACAAAAGATGAAAAAAGGTCAAAATATAGACTATACGAAAATCTGGTAGATCTAACAAATTTTAGGACAAACAGAATTTTTATACTTGAAATCACTTTCATCAGAACACAAGAAAACAGCTATTAGTCGCTTTATTTAATCTCAAAAATGGCAAAAAATAACAAAAAAAATTGTTTTATCCTTGTCGAAAAATTTTCCACTTTGAGCGGCTCTACCTCCAAAACTACTAATCCCTGTTATATTTTCGTAATCTCTGCAAAATTCTATATTAGACACGTTTATTCACTTTATCGAACGCTTTGAAGAAGATGTTGATTTTTGTAACGTTTTGCGGCAGAGGCCCCATAGTGCGACGCTCTCAGCAATTATATATTTTATTTGTTTCGCAAGATAATTTCTCTATTCTTGGGTAATCGTGTATCGACTTCATTTTCTTATGAGCCTTAAGGATTTGCACCCGTTGTATATATGTACGTACTTATGTTTTTCAGTGTCCTTATTAATAAAAGTTTTAATGGAAATATAATTTTCGTGTGCCTCAATCTTCTACACATACATATGTACATACATACATATTATATTCATATTTTTATAATGAAAGCCCACTTTAAACACTTAGTAACATTCTGCTTCTATTTGCAATATCGATTTTTAAAAAATTGTTTAAATTTTTTCTTCGAAGTCGCAAAGCAATAATATTATTTAAATAACTGCAGGCTATTTAATTTAAATATTCGCGCAGGTTAAAGGCGATGTTATGAATAAGTATCCATTAATGTAAGCCTGCAAACGCATGCATAAATATGAGTTTAAGCACTTGTACACGTATGTACGTATGTATGTATGTATGCATGTATGTATGTACATGTGCACATATTTATATGGAAACATACAAATGATATAGATACAGTTGACCATAAAACAATAAAAGTGCGAGATTTTGAGCAATTTTAACTATTTTTCTTTTGTTTGTTTAGTGTTTAATAATTTTTTATACGACTATAGCTCATTATCTAACAAAAACCATATAAATCTGAATTTCAAACTTTGTACAAAAATTAAAGAAATTCACCAAATTTTCACCTAAATTTTATCATTTTTATTTAGAATTTTTAGAAAAAATTTTGGTAAGCAGTTTTATAGCCCATTAGATTTTAGTACCACAAAGTGCAAACTTGAAGTTGCAAAAAACTCGCATTGCTTTTTGGCAATTTTCTTTATTGACAATGTCACGTATTTCCTTCCATATAAAAAAAAAACCATAAAACTGCATACCAAAATTTTGTCTACAAGTTTATAATACAAAGTTTGAAATTTCGGTGAAAATTTGGTGAATTTTTATAATTTTTGTACAAAGTTTGAAATTGGGATTTAGATGATTTTTGTTAGATAATGCGCTAGAGTTTTATAAAAAATTAATAAACATTAAACAAACAAAAGAAAAATATTCAAAACTGTTTAAAATTTCCCACTCCTATTATTTTGGGGAGAACGGTACATACATATGTATGTATGTGAACTCATTTCACAATTGCAAAATACATCACGTTTATTTAACTTCCTATTTGCTGATTTTTTTAACTCATCATTTGTATGTTTTGGGCGTGGACAAAAATGGCAAAATTGTGTAGACCATTACTTAAAAGATGTTAAAATTAATAAATTTTAAATTATTATTTTAAAGCAAACTAGGCAAGTCTTTCATTTTCATTTATTTATTTCATTTGAGAATTATTTTCTTTTTTAGAACAAAAATTTGCATTAAATGGGAAATGATTACACATAAATTTAAAATTGAAACAAATTTTAATTAATTTTTAACCAAGTAATTAGCTCTATATCTATAATTAGTTCTATATATATTACTATAGGCTTTGTTAATACCTTTACACCAGGGACCGTAATGATCTTCATATTAAAAATCATAATTTAACCGTTAAAATTTGATTTCTATTTTTTCGATCAAAACATAATCGTTATTTCAAATTTTATCTTTTCGATCATAAAAGATTTAAAGCTGTCATAAAAAAGCAGTCTCCGCTATAACGGTTAAAAATTATGGAAAAAATAAAAATCATAAAATAACGATTATGTTTTGATTGAAAAAATAAAAATGATAAAGTAACTATTATTTTTTGATCGAAAAATAAAAATCATGATGTTTAACGATTATTTTCGGTCCTTTCTTTACAACTTTGACATCAAATAAAAAAGTTATAGAAAAACCCGCTTTAGCTCTTTTTACAGGGTGCCCAAAAAATTTCTACTTTCCTGAAATACTCTCATGGTTAGTGTTTAAAATCACTTGGAACAAATTGAACTTTCTTTTTGGTCCATATATCGTGATACGGTCTAATGTATGTCATACATAGCTGATGGAACTTCACAAATTTAGCTCTATTCGATTTTTTGTTGCTCGTCGTCTACTTCTTACCCATTTGAGTTTTAGCGAATAAAAAAAGAAACCGACTTGGCACTTCTTTACATAAATCATCAAAACTTTCAGCAAATTTTTATATATTTTTTGTAAAATTTTGTCATCTAAAAATTTTCTTGTTTTGTAAAAATATAAAGAAAATTATTTTTAAGAAAAAAAAACCGACTTCAATTCTCATATAAAAAAAATCTGGATTACCGCTAATTTCTTCGCGATCCAATTATGGGAACTAAACCAAATTAGTATGGGACCACCCTTGAGGTACCACCTTTCTGATAAAAAAATAATTATCGAAAACGGTGCACGTAGTCCAAAGTTATCCGGTAACATACATATAAAAAAATTAAAAAAAAAAATATTCCGACGAAGTGATAACCTTCTCCTCTTTCGAATTCGGTTAAAAAAGTAAATATTTTTGATTTGTTATTTTTATATATACATAAAATTTAAATATTTAATTTTGCAAAATAATAGATTTTTTTGTGAACTTTTTTTCTAATAAACACTTAAACAAATTCTACTTACACCTAATAGCTTGTCGAATTTCACATATTTATCTCTTATTCGATTCTTTGTTGCTCGTCTTCTACTTCGTAGCCATTTAAGTTTTCGCGAATTCAGGAAATCAATTAAACACTTAACAAAAACCACGAATTTTGACTTCACTTCAAGTGCATAATTTTAGATAACTCATTATCACTTCAAAATTTTTTTATAGTATATAATTGTATTATAAACTATTTTCTTTTATAACACCATCAATCACCACCACTTAAAATTATTGTTTGTTTGTTGTTTTTTCTTATTTTGTTTCACCTTTGCAAATATTCAAATTAAAAATAATGCTTAATAAATAAATTATAACTATATAGTTTTTTGTTTGTTTAAGCCAGTATACCCACACGGCAGCTGTGGCAGCTGGAAACACACTTCCATCAGCAACGAGATCTCGTCTCGCACTGACTGCCAGTGTGGCAAGTGTCCTGGCAGGATGCTGCCGTTGCCGTTGCCATTGCCATTGCTGTTGCGCTGCCGCTGTCGCTGCCGCTATTCGAGCACACAAGCAGGCATGCTGGCGGTAGGCCTGGCCCGATTGACTCAATAGCTGAAAGTTATATTGTTTTCGCATTGCCTTTTTGGAGTTTTATTACTTTTTTCTTTCCACTTTGCTTTCCAACTTTTACAGCCTGTTGCTGGCAGTGCGCCGTGCAACAGTTGAGTGGAGTTTTTTTTTTTGCGGTCGCACGAGTGATTTTCAATTGCTTTTATTGCAGTCAGTTGTACATAAATACATGCATACATATATACATATGATAGAGAGTGTGCATGCTGCTTATGTACTGGAATACGGATTTACAAGTTCATGCATATATATATACATACAAGTCATCACGTATACATGCATACATACATCCATACATACATAAATAATTTACCAAGTCAGCTTTTGTGCCTTCAGTACACTCAGAAACACTTCTTGGTTCTAATGAAATGCAATGTCTAGCTGGTTTCACGCCTAATTGACTCCGTACGCAATTCTCATTCTCATGTTGGATGGGTTGGTATGACAGAGCGTATGAGTAATGCGAAATTCCATCTACATAAAGCACCATTTTGAAACATATGCACATACTTAGGTACATATATATGCACTTGTACAAAAACCTTTTTACAATAAATCATTTATGGACCTTGATGTGCATGCTTATAGTATTCTCATCTTCTTTTCCAACTATTTATTACTAAAGGTGGAGAAGGACTTGGCTTCATTTGGCATTTCCAATTGGCGTCAGTTGGCACAGAAGAGAAATGACTGGCGTGTTGTTTTGGACTCGGCCAAAATCGCTTAGGCGGTTACAGCGCCAATAAAGAAGAAGAAGAAGTGTATACGCATACAACTTGTTAGATTCGAAGCATGAAATACATATAAGATACATAGTACTGCAAGTTGAATAGTTTCTCAAACAGATCAGTTGAGTGAAAAATTACTTGCATTAAATATGAGGTGATATAATAGGTGAGGCAATATAAATATATGAGTGCTGTGAAAGTAAAGGGTTTATATGGTTTTTTTTTCGAAAATCATAATCTCATGTTTTGCACCTGAAAATATGAACTGCATTAAAGATACATTCCCAGCCTTCCACGTCTACTGTCAGTCTTACAGGCCCCGCCTGAGGAGGAGGCGAAAGAGAAACTAAGTCGATCTCAACAGCCCAAACACGGCTGTAGGGGATCGTTTTCGTTCCTGAGAAAAATGAAGAAATCTCTTTCAGCGTAGAATAGGAATCTTATTAGTAAGCATGAAAAGTTGGTTGTAAATTCTGACGCGAAAAACGCGGTGGTACGAGAGCCCCACAAAAGACAAGCTTAAAGCGCAAACGACAGTTGTTGGCATAGCATACAAAATAGTTGAACTCGCATGCTGCCGGGCAAGGCAATGAAAAGAGCTAAGTGCGATGAGCCGCCTATGAGGGTGTCGAAAATGCAGAAAACCCGCCTCATCCTTTTATTTACCCCATAAGTAAGTTTTGCAAGTGCTTATAATAGTCATTTGAGGGTCAATTGAAAAATCTTCTTTTCTGTGCAGTTTTTTCTAAAGCTATAATTTGATGCATATGTACATATATTTCCACCGTTGCATAGTGTTTTTTTTACCTTTTATTTTTTAAATCAATAAAGGGGAAATTTTCCTGATATTTTCTGAAGAAAAAATAATCGGAATTTATTTACTTTGATGAAAAAATGAAATATCTCGTGATCTTATTTTCGGAACCTTTTGCGTTTTTGGTTAATTTGCAGGGATATTTTCGGGATTCTTAGAAGCTTTTTTGAGATTTATGGAATTTTTTCGGAGTTCTCTGCACAGAAGGGAACTCTTGCCTGATATGTTTTGAGGAAAAATAATCGTAAATTTTTTTGCTTTTGATAAAAATAGAATTAATTTATAATTTTTCTAAGAAAGGAACTTTTTTGTGATCTTTGTTTTTAAATAATCACAATTTTTTTGCTTTTGGTAAAAAAAATTCGAAATTTTTCGAAAAGTGTTTGTCATTTTTTTTTAAGCTCTCGTTCTTTCGGTATCCTTCGAATTTCGTAGAAATCCATGGGGTCCTTTCGGGGCCCATCGGGATTTTTTTTGGGACCTTACGATTTTTTCGGTATTTTTTGTAATCTTATTGGATTTCCCGCATTTTTCTTGTGGTCTTTCGCAATTTTTTAGGAAGTTTTCGTGGTTTTTTTGGGACTGCGCTCGATTTTTTGTAATTTTCCTGTTTCATTCCAAGCATTTAGTTCAAAGGTCCATCGAAATCTCAAAATTTCCTTTAATGAATACGAGTATCTAGAAAATAAGAAGCAATAATTGCCGTTCATTTTCTGTTAGTTTTCACAGAGCATTGAAATGACAAAAAATGTGTGCCAATTGAAAAATGTAGTTTGGAATAGTGATTATTGTTTTCAACGAAACGACACGGGTAGTTTTTTAATGACGCATGATGTCAATAAAATTTTTTGTAATTTAATTTTCGGTGGTGGCTTTGTATACATACATTTTTACTTAAAAAAAATAATAAAAAATTCAATCTTTTAGTTACTAAAATTTTTTGCTTGTTTTTAAAGCCCAAATCGCGCTTTTTAGAGTTAGAGTTAGCGTGATCCATGTCACATGTGAGCCCGATTCGAGTCGAAATATTTTGATGCGAGTCATAAAATAGATCAAATTTGATGATGCGCTCACGATAACAGCTTTTCTTTTAGTAAAGCGTCATTATATAAACATACATTCATATAGACATGCATGTATGTATGTACATTTGGATGTAGTCGAGTCAGATACACACCAGTGATATGCAAAGAGTGCCTGTTTTGATGTTCCCCGCCACTCAGCATATTTTGGATAAAAGTACGTCTAAATCAGCAAAACGCCACCACTCTGATGTACGCATATCCACAACGAGATTGATTTATGTGTGTAAGTTGCCATCCATATGAATACGATGCCCTCATCATACTCACACCATCCCCAACAAGTTTGATCCTCAGCTCAACGGAGTTTGATCTACAATATTCATTGCTTGAGTGGAATCATGTGAATCATTCCACTCAACCCGAAATTTGTAAATGCTGCTTTCGCCAACTAGTTAAGGAATTGCTACGCAGATGGTGGTTGTTTTTACCAACGCACGTTAAAATTGCGTTTGCTTATACATGCATGTGTATGTATGTATGTACTGTGGTGATCGTTTATTCATATGTATATATGTACATACTTATGTACATATACAATATTTATATATGTTTTATAAAGAAAGGATGTTTAGAGCACTTTCTTTATTTAAGCGCATAACAAGGGGCTGAAGGATAACTTCTAATATTGTAAATAT
>JAPVRG010270381.1:0-11173 GCA_029783565.1 Rhagoletis cerasi
AAAATTTATGTAAAGTTTTTTATGGAAAAAAATTTATATCAGGTTTTTTAAATTACCAAGCATTTTGTATTCGAACTTTTAAATGATCAATGACGTACATATGTAAAGCTTTTAAATGACCAATGACCCAAAATGTATGTCCAGTATTTAAATAAAAAAAATGTATGCTCAGTTTTTAAATGACCAGATTTTAAATAACAAAAAAAAACTATGCCAATTTTTAATGGCCTGTTTTCAAGTGATTAATTATTTTTGTCCAGTTGTAAAATTTCTAAAAAATGTTATCCAAGATTTAACTTAGATACCAAACAAATTATTTCCTGTTTTTATATTAACAAAAAAATCATGTCCAGCCTCAAAATTACCAAAATATCGCTCACTATTTTCCAAAGATTTTGTTTGTATGCAATAATGCTCTCGAAATCATTCAAATTTACTTCAGTATATAGTGAATTTGCACTTTTCTAGCAGTTTAGGGATTGAATCGCTCTCAAAACCGACAGAGCAGCTAACCTGCTATAACAAGCAATAAAGTAGGAAAATATATTTGCACATGTGTTTCCATCAAAGCTAAATATTCACCTGCATACATATTTTTTCTGCGGCATTAAAGCATATTTTAATTTTATGTTCAGCACAACCAAATGGGGGGGAATAGTGAAAGTTTTCTTTTCAGCAGGGCAGCAACTTCATGCCTAGGCTTCAGCGAAGGCTACGACAGGAAATTCCCTTCATCACAGGCACATTTCCGCTTCAGCTTCACAGTGATTTCTTTCCTTCCTACATCGAATGTGTATGTTGCTTTAGTGGCATGTGGCAAGACCAGCCCACAGCCACCAGCCACAACCACAGCACGTCTACAGCTAAGTTAGCTGTATGTAATTTTTAGTTTTGTTTTTGTAGCCATTGTCATCGTAGAAGATTAATGAAGTATGCACTCTAAGCGAAGCAACAAGAAAATTTTAATATCAGCATTTTTAAGCGTTCGTTCGCGCACACACACACATATCACTTATTTATACGAGTACTCGCGAACCCTTTCACAGCAATTTAAATTCAATGTTTTTGCATTTTGTTGTTTAGCAACCGGTGATGGGTGTGACCGCCACCATCGCCACCATCGCCACCATCGCCACCGTCGTCAAGTTGATGTAAATAAATGAAGCAACTTTTTTTATTAGCTGCCCTTAGCTGGTAAAAAGTTTGCTGCTCTACTTGCCATGCTACGCAAACGCTGCTCAGCGCTTTGTATTTGGCAATTGTTGTTGTTTTTTTATTTTTGTTCTCCTAAATCTCGTAATTTGTTTTGTTGCTATTCGCAAAAACACTGCTCGCCTAACCTTAAGCGCGTACACCGCTGCTGCTGCAATACTGTGTATCTTCAAGCTATTTGAATGCAAATCACTCACTGCACTAACCTACGTTGTTGTTGTTGTTGCGAAATCATTTATGCAGCGTTTATGTTGGGAAAATGCAGCTGTTTGAATATGCAGCTGCATATTTAATATATTTTCGCCTACATACTTGCATACATATGTAGATAATTTTGCATGCGTAGAAATTTGCATTTAGGCATATGGCTTTGTACATGTATATGTACATAAGTGTGGGATTGTAAAATATTTTGAGTGTGCCATTTAACACTTGCTCGCAAGTGCTTTCCTCCATGGCGTATACGTAACATTTTCATTGGTATTTATCGCTAGAGTGGCTGTTTGTGTGAGGAAAAGCACAATCTTTCTTGGCGGCCACAACCATAAACCTAATAAACACTATAAGCTGCTGTCATGCGGGAAATTATACGCGGTATATTCTTGGTTGAGACTAGTGTGTCGTAGAAAGCCATGAAAAGCTGATTGCTACGCATTTTTGAGACAGGGAGAGAGCAGGAAACATTAAGCGATTAGGTGGAGATTCTTAAAACGATTTCGTTTTTATTTCGGTATAACTTAATTTTATGCTGCAGGATTGAAAAAAGGAACCAAATTTTAAGGCTCATTTCGTGCCCTTCCAATATTTAAGATTAAATAGAACTACGGTTTCACTCATCAGCGCAAACTAAAAAACTTCACAGTATCAATTACAAAAGATGAAATCCCTTTGACGAATATAGAAAAAGTTCTGTACTAAAGAATTAGTTCTTCGCGCTATTAAGGAATAGCATGCCACTCGTCAGTTCCAGTGGAAGAGGCAGCAAATTAACTCAGACACATTTTATTAACAGCTGCTCAAAAAAGTTCAGTTGATTGTTTCATTCCGATAAAACGAAAAGTACACTCAAAAAAAAATTTTAAATTTAAATACATGTGATATTGCTCCAAGTAATATTAAAAATTCCACCACGTAAGAGATGGAATTAGAAATCAATGGTGTGTCTTTCCGAGGTCGCAGGTTTGCGCAAACAAGTATGCATTTTATTCACTACAATTCATATAAACCAAAGTTGAGATTCAAGTGTATTTTTCGACCCTGAAAGTTAACTATTTTTTGTCAACCCAAATTCCAGAAAGAAAAATCAAACACGACAATTCCCAAAAATCTCGAAACAAATTCCGAAAAGTATCGAAATAATCTCAAAAGTTCCCAGAAAAAGAAAAATAGTTCCGAAAAGCAAAACACGCAAAAGCTTCGAAAGATCTCGAAAAAATTCAGCACAAATGAGAAACTTCGCGGAAAGAAAGGACTCGAAAAAATCACGAAAATTCCTGAAAAATAAAACACGAAGAATCCACAAAATTGAGATTCAAGTGTAATTTTCGACCCTGAAGGTAAAAAAAAAATACCCAAATTCCAGAAAGAAAAATCAAACACGACAATTCCCGAAACTCTCGAAACAAATTCCGAAAAGTATCGAAAAAATCTCAAAAGTTGCCAAAAAAAAAAATTGTTCCGAAAAGCAAAACACGCAAAAGCTTCGAAAGATCTCGGAAAAATTCAGCACAAATGAGAAACTTCGCGGAAAGAAAGGACTCGAAAAAATCACGAAAAGTCCTAAAAAATAAAACACGAAGAATCCACGAAAATCCCAAAAGGGGCCGACACATACTAAAAATGTGCGGAAAACAACAGAAGAGTCTCGAAAAATAAAAAAAAGGAAAAATAACGAAAAGTCCCGGAAAATCCCTAAATATCCCTAAATGTATCTCGAAAACTAAAACACAGAGGATTCTCAAAAGTTCCGAAGAATCGCTTAAAGTACCGGAAAGTGTCGAAAGATAAAAAAGAAGAATACCGAAATGTCCCGAAAAATGTATAAAAGTCCCGGAAAAATTCCAAAAGCTAACAACGAAAAAAGGACTCGAAAAATCACGAAAAGTCCTGAAAAATAAAACAGGAAGAATGCATGAAAATCCCCAAAGGGGCCGACACGTACTAAAAATGTTCGGAAAAAAAAAACAGAAAAGTCTCGAAAAATAAAAAAAGTAAAAATAATGAAAAGTTTCGGAAAATCCCTAAATAACCCCAAATGTATCTCGAAAACTAAAACAAAGGGGATTCTCGAAAATTCCGAAGAATCGCTTAAAGTACCGGAAAGTCTCGAAAGATAAAAACGAAGAATACCGAAATGTCCCGAAAAAACTTAGAAAAGTCCCGGAAAAATTCCAAAAGCTATCAACGAACCCCAAAAAGTTCCGAGAAGTAAAACACAAAAACACCCAAAAAATTTCGAATAATCCCGGAATCCCCGACCATTTCCAAAACTTCTAAGAAATACCGATAAATACCGAGACGTAAATACGAACACGAAAATACCGAAAAGTCCCAAAAAAAAATCCGGAAAGTCCAAAAAGTTCCGGATAAGTAAAACACGAATAATACCTAAAAGTTTCGAAAAAATGTCAAAGTTTCGAAAAATCAAGAAGCATTTCACTTTATTATTAATATCTACCTAAAAAATAAAGTGCAAAAAATACCGGTCATGTTTTGCTTAAAAAAACTGTTGCCTTAAAAAGAAAATAAAATTGTGGATATTTCTTTCTAAAAATAACAAAAACCAGTTGTTTTTTAAGGGTGAGAAAATCATATTTTACAAAGAAGTAGTATTCCAGTAGTGTTTTCGATGCAGTACGACAATTTTGGGGCTATATGTCCTTCCAAGATCTAAAAATAATTATTATTTACAGCGTTTGGTACAAATTCTTATTCACTAGCAGTTATAATTTTGTTGGATCACCTCAAACTGATGTTACCTTTGGCCGAGTAAAAAAATGCTGCAGACCTTAACCTTGATCAGACCTTCTTCAACTATAATAGTTGAGACATCTTTATTGCTTGCTTTCTTTCCCTCAAATCTTTACAAATGCAAGTAATGGTTGTCTGCCATACATATTTGATTTCCAATTATTGGAATGTAAAAAATGCCTAAATATTTTCTTTTTTTCTGCACAGAGCGCAATCCGAACTTATGGTGATTTCGTTTCTAACAAAAAATGTTGCCTTTTGATTGCCCCTTGCACTTTCCGTGTTCGATTGTAAAATAAAGGCAAACCGGTGAGAAAATTTTGTATTCGTTTCTTAAAATGTCGCACTCTAGCAAGGCAAAAAAGGCACATTCTCTGTCCTTTGAAGCTGTGTCAGGGGAGAGTGTTGCCCCGAAATTCAGATGGTTGCTTAAAACGAAAATATTATGAAATGCGTGAGCTAGACAAGAGGAAGTAGGCAAAAACTTGCACTTTTAAGGGGTTGAGTGCAACATCAAATATATTTTGCACCATGGAAGGGCAACATTTTTTGGCAGAAACGAAATCACCAATAGTTAAGCTTATCTCACCAATGCTACGCCGCAAGGAGATGTTCTCTCACTCTTTCTCTGGATCGTCGTCATTAGCGACATCTTGGAGAATCTGGAAGGGAGAGACTTTCGGGTTATTTCCTATTCCGACGATTTAGCGCTCATCGTTCGGAGTTAATTTCTGTACGATCTCATCTAAAAACATATACATATGACAGCGTTGGGCGGATAAACTCGTGAATTCGTATTTATCTCGGGAATCAACTGCAGTTGATCCGGATTAAGTCCTAGAGTTAATTCCCAGAATTGATTCGGATCAAGGGAATTTTCGATGACAACACTGGTCAAATCGGCCAAAAATAAATAAAGCAAACAAGTGAGCAAACAAAGCAGCTCGTTTGGCGTCCGCGATAGCCGAGTGATCAGAACTGTGTACCTACTACAACTCAGTAGCATCCAAGTTCGAGAACCACTCCGAGCGATTCTTAAAAAAAAATTATTTTTACTTTTTTTAATAACATATAAATATGATCTTACTTTATCTTATTTTATTTTGTTTTATTTTATTTTATTTAGTTCAATTTAATTTTTTTTGCTTTTTATTATTTCGCATAATTATTTCAAGTTCTAATTTTTGAGAGTGTAATTTGAATCAAAAAGGCCACGACAACAATAATTACATTAAAAACAACTTAAAATAATAATCGATGTGACAAAAAAAGCCGTAAAAAATGTTTTTTGGCCGTGGGATTCGATCTCACGACCCTGTGGCTTGCTGCCGTCTGTCAGCGATGTGATAGGTACACATACACACATCGAACTGATTTATCACGAATAGTTCTTTTGCATTTGCTGCACTCTTGCGTTGCGCTCACTTGGTGAGTCGATCGACTTACTAAAGGGTGGTTAAATTTTATGGGCCGATGTTGAATGTGAACCACACCTAAACGTCAAGTTTTTTTCTGCATTTCATTTGACATTTCTCAATTTCAGACTAACTCAATTTGAACATGGAAAGATACACAATCGAGCAATGTTGGCAAGACATGGAAACAGTGGATGATCAATTTTCGAAGAAAATCATCTTCAGTGAAGAGGCACATTTTCACCTCAGTGGATTCGTCAATAAGCAGCATTGTCGCATTTGGGCGAATGATAATCCAAGAGTGCTTGTCGAAAAACCAATGCACCCACCCACAAAGAGTGACTGTTTGGTGCGGTTTATGGGCTGGCGGCATCATCGGGCCGTATTTTTTCCAAAATGAGGCCGGTCAGGCAGTTACTGTGAATGGTGTTCGCTATCGTGAGATGATAACGAACTTTTTATGGCCCGAATTGGAACATATGGATGTGGACGATATGTGGTTCCAACAGGATGGTGCCACTTGCCACACAGCCAACGAAACAATGATTAGTTACTTTTGGCCTTTTCTGTTAGAATTTTCTTCTTTTTTTAACATCAGCGAGTTAAGATTCTAAGTAAATTTTCAATTTTTCGGTATTATCTTCCATCCAAATTGTCTCTAAATCACTTAGATATGAAGTCGTGGCTGCCTAATGTTGATTTAGGAAATTTTTAAAATTTAATCGCCGCGAAATTCCTTTTTAATAAATTAAATAAAGTCTGCATCCAATAACACATCCGACCGATTCGTATTCGTTCGAATTGCATAGATTCATTCTCTAAACAATGGTAGAGTCCATCGCTCATTTAATATAGACATCTATGCAAAAAATTATTAACGGAATGAATTTCATTTAAGCAATACTAATAAAAAGTATACATTTCTGTAGTAGAAGTGGTTAATGTTTTGCATACAAATATATTAGCTAAGCGATCCTTCATAAAAATTACCTTAATACTAATATTTGATTACATAATTTTCATTGCTCGTTAACAAATGATTTGCTTACGTGTGAAAGTAAAAACTATTAGTTTATTATCTCAAATAATTTTTATTACGAGCCCACCCTTTTTTTTAATTTGTCACTCAAAAAAGTTTTTTAGCTGTCTGCTATTAACCAATTTATTATAGTCATTAAAACTTTGCGGTAAAGCTATTTTGCATATTTAAATTTAAGCACAGTGAGTTATATTTATGCATACATTAATACATACACACATAAATACATCCGTTAACATGAAGTTTGTATTTATAGCACAAACAAGAAAACAAATACTTCGTAATCATAGCTGACAGAGCAATGAACGATGGAATTTTATAATGTACGGGTATTAAGTTTATTCTGGGCATATGAGGGTTTCACTGGGTTTAAAGGTTGCATGGAAATTCATGTGAGCTTCCACTAAAAGGTATTGAAGGTCTTCGTAAGCTGGTTTGTATAATTAGCACTTCTGGTAATCTGTTTGCGGGAAAATTAAGATTGGTTATTAAAAGAGCACGAGGATGCAAACACTCCGAAATCTCTTTGTCAGCATTTTATTCAAGGAAATTATGTTAATGTATTGGATTGGGTGTTCCGATCTCTTGATACTAGTTCTTCTAAAAATGTCTGAGGGATTTTGGTGCAGAGGAACTAATAAAGTATATTATAACTTTAAAAAAATGTAAAACATTTTTAAAAAGTTAAAGTTTTTAAGTACCATAAGTATATGCCGAAAAATTGGCTCTAAGTAGTAAGGCCACGAAGGGTACCCAATACTTCTGAAAAGTCCAAACAAATCCAGAAAAGTATTATAAAAAAACCAAAAATTATTCCGGAAACTACAGAACAGATATCAAAGGAACCCGAAAAAATTCTACAAGTACCAGAAAATCACTCGACGCTTCCAAGAAATTCTCGAAATATATTCCGATAAAACATATAGGAAATTGCGAAATAATCCCGATAGGCCCCGAAAAATCTCAAAAAAACTTGAAATATCCAAAAACACCAGAAAAATTCCGGAGTTTACAGAGATTTTTCCGAAAATATCACGAAATATGACGAACAAAATCCCACAAAGTTCCGGAAATCACGAAAAAATTACGAAGGGGAAAAAAGTACTGCCCTCTTCTAAAAATCATAAGCAAATCCTAAAGGGATCCTATAAAAATCCTGAAACCTCCAAAATAATTCGACTGGTTCCGAAAATAACCTGTGTCCTGAGAGTTCTAGAAAAATATTCCAAAAAAATCCTGGTAGATCCCAAAAAAAGTCCTACCCAGTATCGAAAATCACGAACGAATTTGGAAGCGACGAGGAAAAAATTCCGGTAACTCCAGTAAATACTTCGAAGTTTCCCGAAAATTCCAGGGCAATATTCCGAAAAAAACGCGAAAGATTCCGAAAAAAGTCTTGCAAATTTCTAAAAGGTTGCGAAAGTACTCTAAAAAAGGTGAACATTTGAGAAAAAATTCCGGAAATTATTTTTACTAATAAATTCCAAGTACAACTCCCGAACGAACCTGAAATAGTTCCAAAAAGTCCGGAAGAATGCCGAAATTTTCCAAAAATATTCTGAAGTGTCCCAAAAACTCCAAAAATTCAAAGAGATTCCGAAAAAAATCCTGTCAACAAAAGAATATGAAGGCCTCGTCTGCGATTGAAAGACCAAGCAGAGAAAAACTTGGCTTCGCTTGACATTTCTAATTGGCGTCAGTTGGCACAGAAGAGAAACGATTCGGCCAGAATCACTAAGGCGGATGCAGGGCCAATCCGCAGGAACCCGAAAACAATTCAAAGAAATGGAAAAAATCCCGAAGCTTTTAGAGAATGCTCAAAAATTATTGGCAAAAAATACCGAAATATCCCGAAAAAGGTACCGAAAACTTTCGAAAGACACGATAGAAACCGAAGGCACCCTAAAGTTGCCGAAAGTGTAGAAAAATCCCGAAACATATACCGAAAGAAATTCTGAGCGACCCCAAATAAATCCCGCCCAGTTCGTAAATCTCCAACAAATCTCGAACGGGTCCGAAAAAGTTCCGGAAATTCAGTTCCGAAAATCACGATCAAATTTCGAATTGACCTCAAAAAAATTCCGAAATGTTCAGAAAAATCCTTAACAGTTACCAATAATTCCTGGAATGTCCCGAAAATTTCCGAAGAAGTTTTCCAGAAAATTCCCGAGAGATCCTAAAAAAATCCTATACAGTTTTGCGATAGTCACGAAGAGACCAAAATTCCGAAAAGGCCAAAAATCATTTCAAAGTTTCCCGAAAAGTATTGCGAAAAAAAACCTGAGAGATCCCGTTAAGAGTGCTGTGCAGTTCCGAGAGTCAAGAACAAATTCGAATATCCTGAAAAGACCCGAAATATATTTCGAAAAAATCTCAAAAAATTTCTTTCTCAGTTTCAGAAATCTGGAAGTGTCACGAAAAGTCTGGAAAAATAGCATTAGCGAATAATTCCACAAATTCCCAAAATTAACAAATCATTCAAATTTTTTATCGATGCTTAAAAAAAGGCAAAACCGATCGGTGTTTTTTGCTTAAAATAATGAAAGTAATTTTTTTTTAAGTCACAAGGAAATAATATTTCTCAATGAGAGAATAGTTTACTAATACCCTGCATACATACATATGTTTGTAGTGAGTACGAAAATTCTTTCGCAATGTATTTTTGAACTCGAAATCAAAAAAGAACTTTTTCTAATACTCGTACTATTTTTAAATTATTACAAAGCTCAAGCTCATCACCTAAGATCTTTTTCTTTGATGGAATGGTATGCACGCATTAGACTGGCTCAAAAAAAATCTACTATCTTTTTTTTTAAAATCCTCTATGAAATATTTTCGAAACAGTGAAAAAAGACGACTGCCAAAAGCGTAGCCCTTAATATTAAGAATTAGAGGTCGCTCATCGCGAATTTCTATTTTCCATGTAAATAACCCCGGAAAAAAAATTTTTCAATTGTGAAACTTCATAACTAGTTTTCAACTCAACGTAGCGGTACATATTTTTGAAGGAAATTGAAGGATGTATAAAAAGTATGGTTTTTCCATAAATTCCATAAATTCACTCCTTCAAAAGTTATTCAACGTTAAGGTACCATCAACAAAAAAAAAATACCAAAAATCAACGGTATTTTTTAGTTACTATAAAACTTCATATGTAAACAGTCTTAAATTTTGATGAATCTTCGATAATTTTTTTTTTTTTTAGATTTATATGGCTGAATAACTATTGGAGAAAAAATTTTATATTCAACAATTTATTGAGCTTGAGGCCGTTTTATATGAAACATTTTGTGGAAAAAACAACAATTTACATTTTGTTAGGAATTATAGCTGCTATTTCGGAGATCACCACATCATCTTATAAGGCCATGAATAACAAAAACAAAGAAAAAAAATTTATGGAAAAATCATAAGAGGCCTTTTTTACAGCCTTCAATTTCCATCCAAAATATATGTATATCGCTCATTCCGATACGTTGACTTTGAAACAAGTTATGAAGTTTCAAAATTTAAACAATTTTTTTTTGTAGTATTTATATGGTAAATAGAAATTCGATACTTCCAAATTTTAATATTAAGGGCTGCGCTTTTCTCTGTGCCAAAAACAATTCACAGTGGATTTTGAAAAAAGAAAATGTTCAATTTTTTTAACCAGTATAGTACTCATATAATCATACCTCTCTCTTTCACTTTTTAGTCACCACTAAACTGCAAAGCAAAATATACTCGAAGAGGTAGTATTTAATCTCATTTCCAGCTTAGTATTAAAGGCTTAAAATACCTATGCAGCATTATAAGATGAATACATCCATATGTATATAAACTTGTGCATATGCGATTATCCTTGAAATGTTATACACATACAGATAACTCCGGTGCATAATAGCATTTTACTCACCATCTAAAACGCACGTTTATCATACGCAACGTAGTACAGCCCCACACAGCCCTGAAAACTACAGAAAAGTCCATACATTTATATATGTACATTAGGGTGGGTCAAAAAAAATCAAGTATTTTTTTTGGATCCGACATACGAAAACTAGTTCCTAGGTACCTCTAGAAAGTACTTACCAAATATGAGCTCTTAATATTAACGGGAAGAATATGCTCATCGTAGTTTTCTACTTTCAAATTAGTCTCATATAAAAATGGTCATATCTTATCACCAATAGATCGTTAAACCATCGTCAATATTTATAGGAAATTGTACGCTCTACGAAAATGCTCTATTATACTCTTTTCATTAATCTAACCATTTAAAAGATATTCAAGGTCAAAGATTGAAGTATTTTAAGGGAAATAACTTTTTGTTTTAATTTTTGTAACTTGCTAAGAAATAATTATTGTCAAATGAGCTACAATTTTTTATATAGGAAATTAAACTCTCTACAAAAAAGGTATCGTGTGGTTAATCGATTACTCTAACCGTTTAGAAGATATTCGCGGTAGAATTCCAATGCCCACTCATTAAAAAAAAAAAAAACAAAAAAAAAAACAACAAAAAAAAGAAAGAGGCCTTTTTTGTAGAGCGTTC
>JAPVRG010270384.1:0-12380 GCA_029783565.1 Rhagoletis cerasi
CTTCAGCAGGAATCGAACCCGCGTCATCGATGTTCAAAGCCAGAAGCGCTAACCACTGAGCTATGTACACCCCGAAAGCTGTTGTTGCTAATCCATTTCCTTATACAATCTACTCCTATCAAGTGCAGCTGATTCGCCGCTATTTAAGCTTGAATAGGGTGATTGCTATGATTATTTTCTATACATGAATTATATGGAATCATTGCATAGATTTAGGCAGGCTCATCCCAAACTATTTCTTTTTGTTTTTTTATTATTGTGGCGTAATTATATTTATTTTTGACAAGGTTATTGAGCTTTGTACCACGATTTGTTTTTTGCCTTTTGTTTTTGCATTTGCTACACCAAGACGAATTAATGAATTCGCCTTGTGCTACAAATCAGTAGCAAAATCAGCTGATTATTTCTACTGCGAATTTCTTGAAGGAGAAAACTTAAAATTTGTCTCGTTTAAATTGCTTAGATTTTATTTTCACGAAAACATGAAGTGCCTTAAGTAGATTTACATTTTGTAATAAAATTTTTAATAAACTAATTAGCATATTTCCGTTTATTTGCCATCCGAATTGCAACTCTGGCATTAGAAATGTGACATACAAAGAGTTGAGTGAGCGGACTCCTTACAGTGAGTTGGAGTCATTCAGTCAACTCCTGTAAGTTTGTTGAGTTACCCATCCTTAGATTTCATCATGAATTGACTAAAGACAGAACAACGCTTACAAATTGTGCAGTTGTTTATGCGCGCCAACCGGGAATTTTTGACACCTTAGGGCCGGTTTTTCAATTCTCAAGTGAAATCTCAAATAGCGATCTAATGAATGAAATTATTCGACTGTTTATTCGACTGAGTTAACTGGCAGTGCATTTATAAAAAGTGGCAACATAATTAGTTGTAAAAAAAATTAGAACGAAAGCAAGTTTGTGACAATACCTTATGATAGAAAAGGACAACCAGTATGAAATAATGACATATTTTTAGAACGAATAACGTCAATCAAATTACCAATCTCAGGTTAATACCAAGGACCAATGAATGAGTGATATCACGGATCAGCCAAGCTAACATAACCTGACCTAAGGGAATTATAAAATGTGGTCTGTCTTATCACTCCCGTTAGTAGAAGTATTTTTGTTTTCTTTTAATAAATCTTGAAAATGATTTACAATAATGATATTTTTAGCGCAATTTTGACGAAATTGTGCAAACCATTGCTGAGATATGGTCTTCATTGCTTAAAAAAGGTCGAATAGTAGACATTAAAAATGCACCACATTCGTGCCAGCTGCGCCCACATGTTAGAATTTAAATTTTCAATTTAAAATCCTGTACCTCTAAAAAACACCTTCTACAAATGTCTGAATGTACATAGGTATGCATACATACTCGTATGTTCCTTGTGATTAGTCATAGCCTATACCTACTTTTGGATTTTTTTTATTGCCAGCATAACAATTATGAATATGAAGTGCGAAAAAAAATGTTGAGGTTTAGATGGAAAAAACATATTATAGTATATTTATATGAGTAGAGCAACTCTTAAATTGTATGGTACTGCTTGGGTTACATTTACTAGAACTTGCAAAGCACTAAGATAAATATATAAATGATGTTTGGCAGAAATGATTTATGTTTAGAGGGGAACAAAGGTTTCAAAATTAAAACGAAATCCATTATGTTGACACAGGTAAAATATTCAAATCTAATAATACGGACAGCACATAATAACTATTACCAGGACATGGTCCTACCTAATGGCATAGTGGGATATGGCGAAATAAATATTAAGTTTGTGAATGTCTGCAATTTCCTTTTAGTTGGGACAAATCTACATTTGGTAACAATAACCAAACCATCTTATTGGTAGTTAAATCCAATCATTGTTGAGCAAAAATAAATAGTACTTGGGTTGTTACAGGTTTTCAATTAAAAATTTAGTCAACGGTTTCATTGAAATGGTTTAATTGAAACTAACATCAAGCATAAAAAAAAAAATACATACATAAAGACTTATTAATGTAAATGTAATATGAGGAGATCCATAACAAAACGCAATAATTTCTCTTAAATAGTTTTTTAGACAACTGAGAAAAAGTAACTATCGCCAAATGGATGCCAATATCTATATCAAGGTCCCTAAATATTACTTTGATTATGCAAATAAATTCAAAGTTATAACGGACTACCAGTTTTAAGGAAAACATTCTCACTTGTAAATTGTTAGTCAAAGGAAAAATCTATTCTAAAAATGTATAAAGAACCCCAAAAATTTTAATGAAACAAAAGGATTCATTAGTCATTACAATTGCGAACAGTGATGACGTAGAAAACAGATTACAAAACTAATATGAATGACTTTCTTGGAGACAGGTAAACATATAAATAAAACAATAAACGAAATATACAAACAAAAAATATAGACACGAAACTCAAACAATAACTGGCATGCCATGTAGCTACAGCAATTGGCGAAAGGTGGCGCGAACATAAAATCAAGATCTGCAGTGACAGCCAAGCTGCTCTAAAGGCCTTGGAAACCGCCTAATTGGAGCGGAGCCAATTTTAGGGCCAAGCATAGCGGTAGCGATCGGGTGCGTAAAGGATCTCATAAACAAAACTCATGAGAGCCGTTGGTGCACTATTGACACCTGCAAAATAACCACGTGTTTCCTGAAAAGGCCTGCTAGGGTGGTAGCAAAATTTCTTCTCAGACAAAGAAGGAGTGATCTACCGGCCCTGGAAGGACTAATAAGAGGGCACAATCCATGGGGACAACATATGGTTACAATAGGCATCATCGACGATCCACTGTGTACATCGTGTTTGGAAGACGAGGATAGTACAGAGTATTTTCTCTGCCGCTATCCAACCTTCGCCAGACTCAGATGGTACATTTTTGGGTCGGATGTAGTGAGAATGGACGACGTTCAGTCTCTTTCCCTCAACAAACTTCTTAAATTCATAAAGGAGTCTGGTAAGTTTGCAGAGGAGCAATGAACCTCCACCCCCACCTACATATCCCTTTCCTCTAAATCCTGTCTCTTGGCATTAAGTAGAATGGGCAATACTGCCTGAGTGCTTAGAAAAATTTGTTTTTGGTTTTTCCGGCCACCCACAATTCCATTCCATTCCATTCCATGTAGCTACAGCACCAGGATTGTAGGAAAAGTATTGAGAAATATAATCTCTGATGGCTACAACGTTAAAAACTCCTTTCAGCTTAAGGAAAATCTCAGCAAAACCAATACTAATATTAATTTAATTTGATGTAATATCGCCTTTTACTAATGCACCAACTCAACCAGCTATTAGAACAATTATGCAAAACTGGCCACTTCTAGAAAAACACACCACGATTACGAAAAAACAATTTCACTCCGTTCTCGAGTTCTGTTTGCGAGATAACAATTACTGGGTGAAAATTTCTCAACTGGACCTCGGATTTAAGTCAAGTTGGAATTTTTGCGTGAAAATTTGTGAGAAGAGAGGTTTGTAGATGTGAAAGGGGTTTTGAGAATTTTTTTGAAAAAGTTTAGTTTTTAAAGTTTTTATAAGTAATTACATTTTCAAGCAATCTTTTTTTCAAATATTATTTTCTCTTAAAGTATTCGACGAAAGTTAATGAAAAAAAATATTTTCACAATTTAGAAAAAAATTTTTTTTAATAATTAAAATATTATAAATATTAAAGTTTGATTAAAAATATGTTCTCAATGAATATTTTCAATTTCGTTTATATTTTTGAAAACTGCATTTATTGAAGAAAATATTTGTGAAAAAAAAATTCCTTAGATCTTTTTTGTTAATTACTAACAGCAACATTTGTCACAGCGCGCACGCTCACCGCCTATGGCTCGGTACCGCTAATGCGTTCTCAAAGAATTTGACAGAATCAGCGTGTGTACGACGTCACACTTGCGCAGTACATTTCTCTCTCGCAACTGCACCACTGTGACGTCAAACACAAATTAATCTGAAAAATTCTTTCTATCATTCTTGTACAGCACCTAGCAAAAAGCGAGCAAACAGCGGACTTCGACAGTGCAAGAATATTAGACATTGAGAGGAAAACAAAGCAAAGGTTGACATCAGAGAGCTTCGGATACAGCAACAAACATGCTGTACAATCAATTATAAGGAAGATGTGGACAATATAAATTGCGCATACATAGCAGACGAACAGCTTGGAAACAGAAGTATTTATATATTTGTTAAGTGTCAGTAAAAGTATGTGGTGGCCCTTAAATAACTATTGTAATTTTAGTAATTAATTTAATTTGTTAGTCATATTTCCGTGTAAAAATAAATAGACTCCCTGAAGAAGGCACAAAACTAAAGGTTTAGCTTTCAAATCAACAGCCGAAAAAGCTTCAAATATACACCTCAACAAATTTATGTACATTGGCCCAACTAAACTACTAGAAATCTCTCCATTATGTAAACAACGCCTAGGGGCTAAATTCTGCACAGCTATTTAAACATCAATTCCTCTTTCATTTGATGTAAGTTTCATGAAAATCGGTGGGGAAAAATGTACAACAGAAAAGCTCGTGTACGCATTAATGTATACAGGGTATTCATCTAAACGCATAAATGCCTCGTAACCTCGTAAATAAGCCGGGTTTCCACACAAAATTAATTAAGTTTACGAAGTTTACGTGGTTACGAGGCATTTATTGACTTACTCTCAAACCTAGTTTACCGAGACCAATCCTGACTATCTAGGGAATGAAAAGGATCATAATTATGTTCCTACAAGCATAAAATATTCTTGAACTTCAAAGTACCTATGAATATTCGTAAATATAGTCCAAAAGCTCAAGGCTTAATTAACTTCAAAGTAATTACCAGTTAATCCTCTGCCTACAAGCAGTAATATCTTAACTATCTAAATAAGCCTACAAACACATGCAAAGCAAACAAATACAAATATTTTCGTAAATGCATTTACGTGTGTGCATATGTAAACGTGCATCCCTTTTCAGCAAAGCAAATACCAGCTAATCCCAATATTACAAACGCAAAAGCTCAAAGCCCAAAAGTACTACAAAATTATATTTTTTTCCATGTAGTGGTGAAGGAAGGTGTCAAGGGACCGCTAGCCATCATTGCCACGCCCCAAATGTCGGCAACACATATGAAGACATTCATTAGGATCATTTGTCATGGACAGACAAACAGTTTAAGGAGCAGCGAACTAATAAAGTAAGAAAGTCCACAGGCGACCCTAAGCAACAATCACCGTTCAATTGTGGCCGGTGCCTGCTAGCATTTTGCTTGATTGCTTTTGCGAGAAACTTTGGGTTTTTATTAGAATTCGTTTGAGTGCTTATGTATGTCGGTTGAGATGTCATTGACAATTTGGAAATTTGTAGGTTCTTTAGTTTGTTAAGCTGTCACTGGTGAAGGATGTAGGAATTAGCAAGGAAATGAAGCTTAGGTATTAGGTGAAAACCACTACAGCAAATATGTAAAAAATCATATTTAAAGGTCAATTCAAGTAAGCTTTATTTTACTTTCTTTAAAAGGCAAAAAATACTTCGCCATTGGACTTAATATGCACAATAGAAATCCAAAACAACGCACTTTCCGCATCAATTCAGGCTGGTGCAATTGACGACCACATATTGGGTGCACATATTGTAGCTTTAAAGGTATTTTAGTTGTCCGTCTCCAAATTTAGGGACTTTGAAGTGTACGATCAGGAATTGTCACTTCCAATTTCTTCCAACAGACACACCCACCCTCAAATAAATACGCGCATACAAACATACAAATATTCTCTTTAATTTGCTACCTCGGCAATTCATCATTTGCCGCAGCCTTTCCGCAGGTGAGGGGGATGTGCTTGATTGGGACATGTGCCATCACTTTATGCCACACATAACAACAACAACAATTACAAAGGTGCCGCACAATGCACACAGTTCGACAACAGTTCGTCAATGAAGCGTGTTATTGGATGTGAACTAAGATGTGAAGCTATTCTACGACAGCAATTCAGCTTTCTGAGCCCGGTGTGCAGAACAATCAGTGGCAGTGGGGGGAGGAAAATAAGGTTAGGAAATTGTCATTTATAGCGTGTCCTTGATGATTGTTCTCGAGGTAAAAAAGAGGGTTATTATAGGAGATAGTGAGAGAGGAGTGGATTCAATGAAATACGAAGAAGACAAGTTGTCAGGTGTGGATGCTCGTATTTATTTCTACAAGTGAACTTTCAATGTCAAAGTTGTGACAGATATTTTCTCGCAAAACAGTTGAGGTTGGTTAAGGACGTCCCACAAAAAAATACATAAGCGCCTCACAGCATGCTACCTTTAACACACTATGCACCAGTTTCCTTCACAAGCACGCACACACAGCCGAACATACTTTAGTCGCGCTCCCAAGAATCTTTTGACATCGATGATGCTCGAAATCTTATTAAGGTGTTTAGTTGTTGTTCGTCTTGCGGCGTTTACCTCTATACTCGTGTGTGTATTTTTTGAAAGCTTTTTTAAGCTTACTTACTTACCTACCTAGATATACAGGGTTACCGGGAAAGTCGTCCCAGATACCTAAGGACATTATTATTTAGGTCATTTCTGATTCATTTGATTATATGAAATGATGTCCAAAACCTAAAAAAAAATTAAATTTAAGGAAAATAATGAGAGTTTGTATTTAAAATAGGGGCGGCAATGTTGAGAACAAATTATAATGCCTAAAATAGTTTAAATTGTTAAGTTTTTCTGTAGTCACGTATTTTTACAACTTTTTCCTTCTTATGAAATTTTACCCGCCACTAGCTGTGCCCGTAATCCGTCTACGGGGTACTTTTTAATTTAAGTTTTGTACCCTATTGGATAGCCGAAAAGACATACTAGTTTTTAAAACAATTTGCAGAATATCTAGTCTCCATAAAATTTTTTTTTAATGACGTGAAGTAAGAAACATTTAGTGAAAAATCCCAAATTCAAAATTTTTTATCAGCAGCCAAGCACGTACAAGCAAAAAAAATGTTCTTTTGAAAATAATCTTTAAAGTCGAGTATCTCGAAAACGCTTAAGTTTTGGGCATCATGTCACATAACCAAATAAATCAGAAATTACCTTAAATATACGACTTTCGCGGTAACCCTGTGTATACGTGTGTAAGAGTGTTGAAGTCATTCACTTGCTTTTCTATTCTGAGTTTCGCGCAGCAGCCAAAAACGGTTGTAAAATATTGTGTACATACAATAACAAAACAACAACTTATTTAATAGCTACTCACATACATACATAGCTGCAAGTTGCAGTCACATCCTTCAACTATTTCAAGCAGCTCATTGGCTGTTGTATGGCGTACTGCTGCCCTGTGGCTGACATGTTTGCTGAGCAGTTGCTTTCTTCGAATTTTCACTTAAAGGTTTCTCGTTGACAAAAAGGCCAAATCTTAAGCTGCATTGTGGAGGTGCATTTTCATTGCAGCAAGGTTGGTGGTTATCGCTGTCGATGTGCTGCTGAAGCTTAATAACTATGTAGGATGTGTGACACTATTCCGTTGCCCAATTTTATGAAATACTTTCTTCGGTTGAAAACATTAGTTTACAGGAAATCTGATTTATGGCTTTTTATCATCATTTTCAATGTAAAATTTTCCGCTGAATCCGAATATGAACTCAATATATAAGAAAGTAAAGCAGTTTTAAAGATATAGCTAAATTTCGGTTTACTGAGATCTGAAAAAAGTGGACTCACATAATTTCTATTTTTTGGACATTGTTGGCCAACCTTGAAATTTCATTTTACATTAATGAAGCTTATGAAATTTGTTATCACCAATCTCAACAACATTTTTCAACCGAATTTTGCATAATTTTTAACAAAATTTTCAAAAAAAAATTTAATTTCGGTACAAACATCTTTTACGTCAAAGTATGATCCTTTATAAATACAATATGACCCAGCTTATCTTAATTCAGTAATAAATGTAGTAGTTATGAGCACTTAAGTAAAAATACATACAAAAAGTTTCCATTCAAATTCATGATTTCATTAACAGTTCAAACCTATACTAAAATTTGAAATTACAAATTTGTATAAAAATCTTTTGCATGTATTTTTAATTAAATGCTCGTAATTTCTACATTTATTATTTAATTGCAAGAAAGAAACCGGAAGTAAACACATTTCTTAATTTTGATATTTGTACCGAAGTAATTTTTTTTTTTAAATTTTGTTAAAAGTTATGCAAACTTTTCCATGAATCAATGTATAGCTCCTAAAGTACTAGTCCGGTTTGAAAATCTTGTTGTCATAGATGATAATAAATTTGACAATGTGATTAATGTAAAAAGAAATTTTGAGATTGGCCAACTATGTCCAAAAAAATTTCAATTAAGTGTGTGCACTTTTTTCAGATCTCAAAAAGGTCAAATGTTATAGATCAGAATTTTTTTTTTGAATCTGTAAACTAATGGAATTAGTGCTAATTCATACCTCATTAAAAGTAATTCCTAATCGTATTCGGTAAAGATATAGATGACAAGAGTCTCATCGTCCAAAAAATTACGAATTTTTTACTTATTTACCCCAAGAGTTTGAGAACAAAGGCGATAGTTAAATAGTCAGTTGACAACTTTTAAGTTTGTACATATCGCTCATTTACTAAAAGACTGTCATGATTCAAAAAACGAGATATCATGCTTGATATTGTGTACAATTTTCCTGCTAAAACATTGTGCAGTTTCCGCGTAAGAAGACAATTTCCATATCTTTTTTCTACTTACATTTTGGGAGTAAACTGAAAATTTTAAACGCGTCTTCTGAAAAATATCGTTGTTTGAGTTGTAGCAGTCTTTTAGTAAATGAGTGATATGTATATCAAAAAACAGTCAACGAATCAGAATGAATGGTGAATTTTGGTATGGATTCGTTTTGCAGAAAACCAGCATCTTTCCACTACCTTAAAATCTTTAATAATAAAGCTTCTTTTAAACTTGAGCGAAAAGACTTTCATTCAAGTACCTAAATATTAACCTTTACTAAAATGGGAGAGCCCATTATTGCACAGATACGTAATAGATATATTCAACCATCACCTATTTATTTTAAATGCGTCCAGACATCTGTTCTATTCATAAATGACATAAGTGACTGCTTTTCTGTTGCCAGATTTTTTTTATATGCTGATGACCTGAAAATGTTCTCCATCGTAAGTAATCTTACCGATGCGGCGAACCTTCAAGCAGAATTAGATAAACTGATTCTTTGATGTTAAAAGTCTCACCTCACATTAATTTAAAAAAATTCTTTCATATTACTTTTTCAAAAGTTCGTAATATTATGCATATTATGCTGTTCAGAAAATTAAAGACCTTGGAGTTATATTTGATTGTAATTTTTATTTCAATAGTCACATCGATTTTATTGTTTCGAAATCTTGTTCGACTTTAGGTTTTATTTGTCGAAACAGTTCGACTTTTTCGGACCCTTACACCCTAAAACTACTTTTTTCATCTTTTGTTCAATCTAGACTGGAAAATGCTACGTTTATTAGGAGACCATATGCACAATTTTCTATTGACAGAATTGAACGCGTGCAAAAAGTTTTCCTATAATTTGCTCTTAGATCTCTGAAATTTTATGATCATATACCTTCTTACAATTCTAGTCTGATTCTTATCTTCTTATTAATCTCCAAACTCCAGAAACGAGAAGAAATATTCTTTCGCTGTCCTTTGTTTTTAATATAATTAATGGGACTGTTGACTGTCCGTCTTTGTTGGAAAACATCAATTTTCTTGTACCACTGAGAACTCTAACAATTTCAATCCCTTCTATCCAAATAAAGTCAGGACTAATTACGCAAGGAATGCTCCTTTGTCGCGTGCTCTCTGCGAATTCAACGAGATCTCGAATTCTGTCGGCCTTGATTTCTCATTACCCAAAAATTCTTTCCTTTCTTTGTTATATTCTGTCTTTTGATACAATATTGTATTTTGTTATTTTGATATTAGTTAATTTGAACATATGCAACAGCAATAAATAATCCATCTTGCCTCCAGTTAAAATCTTATATTAACGAAGAGATTAAGCAAACCAGCTAGAGCCCCATATTGTTATTTGTTATATTTTCACTTAGATTAATTTCCCTGCTATAAACTTCTTGCCAACCGAATAGTTGCTATCTTGAGCTATAATAATAAATATGTAGCACATAAAAACTGGTAAAAAATTATAATTGTATGATACAAAAGAATTGTTGTATAAAATTATTTTAATTAAAAAAAAAAATTTTATGGGTATTTCTTCCTCCTACGGAGAGCAAGGGAATCTAAAGAATTGAAAAGCAGATGTAGGGACTTTTTTCGTCAAAAGTAAAAAAAATGCCCAAATAGTTTTCTCTTGTTAACCAAGAATAAGTGGTTTAGTTTCTATCCTATTTCTTTAGTATTTAATGTCATGATTTCATTTCTCTCTAACGGCGGAGATTAGAAAATGCAATTGAAATGCATTATATCTAAATATCTGAATAAATTTTACTGTATGTTCACAATCAGTTGTTGACGTCTGCAGTAACAAATTATTTTTAATATCATTTGCCTGCTTACTTAGAAAATATTCACTATACTCCGAGTATGAGTGTGCGTGTTTGCTCTTTCCTTGAATGCAAGTATATTATGTAAGCAATTCGTAACGTCCTTGACTTGTCGACCGCTCACTGTAACGACAGGACCTTTTGATGGTGAATCGCTTGTTGTTGGCTGCCTGGCAGTTTTGATTCCATGTCAAGTGCACACAATATTTTCTTTCCATTTACCCGAGCTTCGGTCATATCGACTTAAATTGGACTCAATGCAGAATGTCATTTCTTGACATGACGGCAGTGTATGTTCATACATATGTACATATGTCTGTTTACTTCGCCTCTTGTATAGGCGAAGCTCTTTTCGCAATGTTTGCTGCAATTGACCGATGCTGGACATAATTTACTGTGGACATTTGTCAACCAAATAACTTTTGTACAGATTGAATTTACATACTATTTTATTTTGTAGTTGTTGCCGTTGTGCAGCAATACTAAGCATTACTTGGAAATGCATCATTACTTGAAGAAAATTTAGTACTTTATAATAGCTGGTCGAAAAAAAGGGCACAGTGGTTCCCGCTGGAGTAGCATTGAGCAGCTGTCAAAAAACAAAAACTAAACTGAACTACATAGTTAAATAGGCTCAATGCTAAGACAGATACAAGGGAATCTTGATGTTTTCCATACTTCCCACGTTCTTATGCAAATCCGTTTTAAACTATTTAGTACCTGCTTGCCCAATCTATATATTTTTAGACTTCCAGGCAGTACACACATTCTAAATTTGCATTATTAATTACAAAAAACCTTTGTTAAACTAAATTGAGCAACATTGTGAGGCAATTTTCAATGGCACCCATACGAAGCACAACTTTGTAAATCCCCATCCTACGCTCTTAAGAAATCTTTAGTCGGTTTCTCTGCACTTTATGAAAACTGTAAATTCCTATGTACATATGTACGTACATGGGGAGCAAAATTTTATTACGCAAAAAATCTTCACATCAAAACTCATATGAATGTTGTGGTTAAAGCTTGTATACCACAGCATTCTGATGCTTACTACCTACCGCATGTGGTAGCGCAAAGTTTCAGTGGCTCTAACCTGGACCTTCCCTTCTGCCGTGCCGCTCAACTGCCCGCTCACTGACAACTCCATGCTAAAAGCTTTTGCTTTTAGAGTTGAGTTAAAGTTGAGAAATTTTGAAACTTGCTTGATCCTCCTGGAATTAGCTGCAGTGAAGTGTTGAAGTGAAAGAAGGCCACGCCTGGGAATATTGTAGTAAGCTGTAGAGAAACGTTTTTAAGGTAATAACTAAAATAAAGGCAGAAAATTGTTAGGGATGAGGAGCAGTGGAAGCCAGAGAAATATTTACCTGAAGGCAAACCACAATTTTTATTAAGTGTGATTAATGCATAGAGCAAAGTAAACGTCTCTCGAGTGAAAATTATTTGCAAAGCCATTTAATGGTAAAAGCAGCATAAAATAAAACCATGTTCTATACTACAGGTGCGAAAGATATGATTTTATTTAAATTTGAAAGATATCAAATAAATGTGCATTGGCAAGTAGAAAGCTTTTCATTAAGCATATTCCATAATTATTTTAAAATATTTGGAGTAAGCATTAAAGACTGCACAAATCTCTAGAAGCACCTGCATAAATTTAAGTAAAAGCGAAGGAATTCGAAGAAAAAATAAATGAAACAAAACAAGTGATTTTTTCTCAAATTTTCTTTCCAGCGACATTCAATGGGAAATCTAAATCGAAAATGTCATCACGAAAAGAGGAAGCAGTAACGCACCCAAAAAGGAACGACGCAGAGAA
>JAPVRG010270406.1:7820-26323 GCA_029783565.1 Rhagoletis cerasi
TGCAACTGAATGCAAGTACTCCTACACTTGTCCAAAAATCAACAAAAAGAGAGGTAGTGGAGATAAGCAATCACCGCCAAAAATAGCTGGTGCCATAATGACTAGCTGGGTAGGTGTGCTAAGCAAATAACAGTGATTAAGTTTGAGACTACAAATTTTAAATAAACAAAATATTATTTACTTACTTGTTTTTTTTAGTAAAACCTGTTGCTTGTTTAGTAAACTTATCGGAAATTTAATGAACACAAAAGTCGTTGATGTGGAGCTAAAAAGCAATCTAATTGAGTTTTTTCGAACTACAGTATCTTTTATGGGCTTTCATTCATAAAGATCGCTACTAAAATGGAGAGAAAAATTATTTTTGTTTTCTTTCGTATTTTTTATTTTTTGGTGACTAACGCCTACTCATATTTTTTTTAGGGTACGTACAGGTGTTAGAAAAGCGCCCATATATAAGCAAATACATACAGGGACCGTAACCGTTACGATCTTTATAATAAAAATCATGATTTAACCGTTAAAATTTCATTTTTATTTTTCGATTAAAAAATAATCGTGATTGTTTGATTTTTATTTTTTCGATCATAAAAGATTTAAGTCTGTCATAAAATGCAGTCTCTGTTATAACGGTTAAAAATGATCGAAAAAAAATAAAAATCAGAAATAACGATAATTTAATCATGATATTTAAAGATTATTTTCGGTCCCTGAATACATATTGACTAGGTATGTACATATGTATGTATGTATGAACATTAGACCGTATCCTGACGTATGGGCCAAAAAAATTTCATTTTATTCTTAGCGGTGTTGAGCACTCAGGAAAGTAAATTTTTTTTGCACCCTGTAATAAGAGCTAAATGGGTTTATTCTTCTTTGATGTCTGATTCTGATTTAAATGATATACCGTTGTAAAGGCGTTAAGAAAGCCTACAGTTGTATATGTGGAATTAATATCATATCTCATAAACTTTACAAGTACATATATTTCTAAGCAACTTACTAAATTATTACAGGGTACCGTTTTCAGAAAAAAAATTACAACTTTTTAGTTTGGCATGATAGAATAGCCTTTTCTGGGGGAAGTTGGCAGGTTTTTAATACCTTTACGACGGTATAGAATTTATAGAAATCGGAAATCAAATAAAGAAAATAAAAAAACTGACTTAGCTGTTTTTACAGAGTGCCGGAAGAAAAATTTTACGCTCCTGAAATACTCTCATAGACTGTTTAAAATCGCTTGTACCAAATTGAGCTTCTTTTTTTACGCGGTCTAATATATGTACGTATGTAAATATGTACTATACATTTTTTATTTCCTTTTTTGTATTGATTTTTTTCTAGTTAGCTCAGCATGCTTCATTCGACCTTGACTGATTAAGCATCGACTTGTCTAAATAAATATGCAATGCAAAATAAAACTTGCATGTGGGTGTTTAAGATAGCTTTTTAAGCCAAAGTAGCAATAACTTGAAAGCTCATCAAGGGCAACTATGGAAATGGCCGCTATCAGCAAATAATTTTCTTATTAAAAGTAAATTAATTTAAATAGTCAACAAATAAAATGTATACTTTTTATAAATTCATTTAAATTAGAGATAAGTTAAATACATAAATCTTTGTTTCGTACTCAACGCTTACAATTACTGCGCTTTTAAATAATATTTGTTTTACTTGAAATGTATGTTTTTTTTTTGTTAAACATCAGCATTAGATCATCAAGAATGTTTCATAATGGTTAGAGAATCAAAACAACGTACTCATTAATTATACACCTGCAATTTGAGAGCGTATTGGAAATCAAGATCAATTCAAGATCAGACACTTATTCATTTATAAAGTAAGTACGTTTAATTTATTTTTTCCTTGTGAATTATTACAAAGTCTTTCAAGCAAATGCGCTTTCATGCAATCAATAAGCGAGTGATGAGGCACATTTAATTATAATCTAATTGGATTTGAATGCAAGGCTGACAGAAATCTTGATGAAATGCTCTATGAAATAAATCGATGTGAGATCAGCATTCTGCATTGACTGGCTTTCGGATTTGAAAATTTTTTATTTTTTTGTGTTAGTTCAAGCATCGGTAATTTTGTACTTACTCTTTAAAGACGAAGATAACATATTTTCCTCAAATTTTATTTTATTCATAAGAAAATTTGTGAATTAATAAATGCTGACGACGTAGAACCAACAAATAGTAAGATGAGGCAGAGATACCTGAACTTTTAAAAAACTGGGCCCGAGTGTTGTTTTTCTGGGTATTGCTCCTAACGGTTTTAGGTGGAGCGAGGCCCCTAATAGGGGGTTTGTTTCGAGTGTTTTTGTTCGGGATATTTTGTCCGGATGATTTTCTTCGGGGGATTTTCGTGCGGATTTTCGCTACACATCGGTGCTGGATCCGTGTGGACCTTTCACCACCTACATCCCAGAAACTTCGACTTCATTTCGGCCCGAATCGATCACTGCACATCGATGCATTATCCGAGTGGATCCTTCACGACATTAATCCTATCCTCAGGGAGGACTCGATGGAGATGTGGTGTCTGAAACCCTGGCCCTGCGAACTTATGCACGTATAGACCGAATTACGGGAGAAGGTAGGTAGAGGTGTCTTCTACGAGGAGCTGTTCACCAATCTCTCTAGGCTTTCGGAACGGTGAACTCTTTTCCAAGCGGAGGAAGACTCAAAAAAGAAACAGCGGAATGGATGCTTGCAAATGCAGTATCTAGCCTTTGACAACACTTTCGAAAACCGGTTCAGGGAATGCCTGAATTCTGAATGAAGAATTGTCATTGAGTAAAGAGACAGTAGGGGCTCGAATGGCTATATGCGATCTGATTCTGGATCGATGAACCTTAGAATGTAGGGCGGCTTCGTTCTGGTCATTGACCGATCGGAATTCATGCGTAAGGGATGGATCATTCAATTTATACAGTTTTTATTTTCATCTATTGGTACAACCTACAAAAATTCGGAAAATTATCTATTTAGCAGTTACACGATGGGCACAGCGCCCAATTGTGTGGTTCGGTCTTTAAGGCTAAACATCAATTCAAACCGCTATTCCAGCAGCTGTATAGAGGTTTATGAGAAATAATCATCTCAACATCTGCTAATCGGCTGTTTTATGCACCTTGGTTCTCCTGTTTTTTTCTCACCCCAGAAGCTTTCGAAAAAAGAAATTAGCCGCTTGCGGAGCTTAGTTGTGAACACAAATTGTTTTTCTACCAGCCCTCATTCTCTGCTTTGCGTCAGCAGGAGCCCACTACATTTACAGCTTTAGCTCCTAATGAGTACACTCATCGCCTACAAAACATATCTACGCACATTGACTTACAAAATTGACTCATCTATGCTTGATACATGTGTCTATATGTTTACATATTCATTTGAATAATTTACTCACCATTTTCTTCGCCAAAAAGACGCGGTGCATTACGCATTACCACCGACCTGCAACGAAAGAAAATTTTACATGGATCCAATTAATATTTCAGCAGTCAAAAAATACAAATTAATAACTAAAAATAAAAACAAAAACAAGTAGATAGTACAATTAACTTTTGCTTATAATGAGCAAAGCCACATGCATACATGATCCGGAAAAATGAGACTAAACTGCTGTTTGGAATTGGCGCGCAACATTTCACGCATCATTCAACGGCAGCAACATGCATCATCAACAGATGCAGCAGATTTTCATAATTAATTGCATTGGATGTGGCAAAGAAATGTGGTAGGCTAATGAAAACAGCAACAAACAAAAAAAGACACATATACGTACGTATGTGTACATGTCAACTTATTATTGTGGCGAGCGAGCAAGAAGAAACCAGCAGATGGAACTGTGATGGAGCTATGGAAAAGGGCTTTCTTCGTCAAGCACTCTATTCACTTGGAAGAACGCATGTTTCTATGTTACATATGTATGCATGTAAGTATGTAAGTATGCATGCTGCACCGCCACACATTTTGTTGAATGTTGGCTGTCATTAAATTAAGCAGAACCGGCGCCCAGCACCGCTGCCACGCATGGTTGCCGCACTCAACTTTTTTTCTGCTTTGGCGCAGTGGCTTTATGTATTTTCTCTTTGGATTTAAGCAGCTATATACGTACTCGGAGCGGAAAATATTATGAAAATAACATAATTTATAGACGCGCTGATTTATGACTGTCGAAGGTGGCATGAAAAGTATAAATACTTACATATTTATCAAAAATTTATATGCTGCCACAGGCTACTTTGTTGCTGCTGCAGAAGAGCGCATAAATTTGTTTTGACGGAAAGTTTTACTGCACTGTACCACTGACGAGAGGTAAACTGCAGCTTTATGAATTTTTTGAATATAATTATATATGACCACTAGTTCTTACCCGCATTTCCACCCGCGGTTTAGCGTTAAAAAATTAATTATCTCACCGAAAATAACAAATTTTATTCAAAGTTGCTTATTGACTCGAAATAAACAAATGAAGTTATAATTTTTGATGTTATAGTTTTATTTCAGAATAGGGGCCCATGTGTCAAATTGCCGTCTCATTGTTAAACAACTTAGATTTCGGTTAGTCTTACATATATTATTTTATAGGTGGGAAAAATGTATGTGGTTAGTATTGTAATTCACTTAACTTATTACTGAAACTTAATTTTACTCTTAAACAGTTGGCAATCACTTTTAAAATGTTTACGAAATAAAATATTCTTTAACATCTTTCGCTTGTCACCAAAATTTCATAATCAATAAATTGAATTTGAATTTTCAACATGTGGCAAACCTCTTAAAAAATATTTTCGAAATAAAGGTGGCAACCCTCCTTAAAAATATTTTGGAAATAAAACAAAATTTCATAATCAATAAATTGAATTCGAATTTTGAACATGTGGCAAACCTCTTAAAAAATATTTTCGAAATGAAGGTGGCAACCCTCCTTAAAAATATTTTGGAAAAAAAACCTTCTTTAACCTCTTTCGCTTGTTACCAAGTTATCATACTTGAACAAATTAAATTTGAATTTTGAACATGTGGCAAACCTCTAAAAAATATTTTCGAAATGAAGGTGGCAACCCTCCTTAAAAATATTTTTGAAATAAAACTTTCTTTAACCTCTTTCGCTTGTCACCAAATTATCGTACGTCAATAAATGTAATTTGAATTTTAAACATGTGGCAACCCTCTTACAAAATATTTGCGAAGTTAAGCTTTTTTAGACCTATTTCTTTTGGCATAAATATTACAATATACATACCCTACATACATACATGTGTATGTATGTATATTTCATTCAACTTATTGATTAAGCTGAATTCAAATTTTCAACAGGTGGTAACCCTCTTTGAAAATATGTATTTCCGAAATAAAGCTTTTATAAAGTTTTTCCATTTCACATCCGTATGTTAGTATTTCATTTAAGTTATTACTGAAACCGAATTTGACTTTTAATCAGGTGGCAGCATTTTTTTAAAAATGCTCTCAAAATAAAACTTTCTTAGCCTCTTTCGTTTGTCACCCAGATTGTTATTCTTTACTAAACTGAATTTGAATTTTAATCATGTGGCAACCCTCGTAAAAACATTTTTAAAGTGAAGTTTTCTTGAACCTTGACATTAGTATTATAATACACATATATTTATTTAACTTAAATTATAATCCACTTCTATACAGGCGGCAACGCCCTTCAAAAAAAATTTCGAAGTAAAGCTTCCTTAAACTTCTTTCATTTGACATACATTTTGCAATAAATAAATTTTCGGCCCTCTGTCGTTTGTCACCCGTAGTGTTATACTTCATTTACCTAAGTAAAAATTGAACTTTACTTTTTAAACATGTGGCACCCTCTTCAAAAATTTCTTATAAATACCTAAATTTTATCTCCTTAAGCCTTCATTTTACTTGTTAATTAAATTTACTTTTATAAATTCTGACTTTTATAATTCAACTTTCTTCAAAAATTTTTCGAAATAAAGCTTTCTCGTTTTATACCAGCATTTTGTATAATTTTATTCAACTTATTAATAATTGATTTTAAGTTTTGAAAAAGGTGGCAATTCTCTTTTTAAAAAACTCTCTTTATTTTAATTCAGGCTATAGCGTATCCGTATCATTGGAATGCTTCACAAACTTTCATTTTATAATAAAAGTACTTGAATATGATGTTGAATTCAGAAGCTTGAAGTTTCTTTAAAATTATTATATTTTTTGTTTTGTATTCTGATACTAGCGGCAGGGTTACTTAACCTTCATGGCTGTCATAGCCATAGAAAAAAATATCAGCTCTGGTTCAAAAGGTCGACAGTAGTTAAAGCGAAATGGATTTAATTAAGGTTAAACACAACACAGTTGGTCTCCCAACCAAAAACAATCACGACGCAACTATATAAATTGAGATCACTCGTTTTAGTCTCAAGTGTGTCGATTGTCATATTACTACATATTAGTATTGTTTATTATCTTCGTTTTTATTCGTTTATTTTCACATTTATGCATACACTAACCGTTTCCCTTTTTCCAATTTAAAAGTGAAAAATCGTTTTCTGCCCTTCCAAGTGCTCGAATACACATATATTTATTTATCTTGCCAGTGCAGTGTTTCATAATTAGTTTTGATTGTCTGGAAATATTTTTTCTTGCAAGTGTGGTACATACATATATACGTAAGTTGGTAAGTGAAGGAACGCGCCATAATTAGTTTTTAATTTGTAGATATTTTTGTTGTAAACCAGAACACATTTTCTAAAAATACTTTAAGCGAGAAAAAATTGTTTTTTGGAAAGAACTTAAATAATCAGCTCTCAATTGATATAACAGAGCTTGACATTTTCGGTAAAAAATGTATACGGATGTATACTGATATCAACTCACGCTAACTGATTTCTTCAAACTATCTTAGTATTATTGCAGATACTAACGATTTCTTTGTTACTAGGTTATCTAGTTAAGTTATTCTATTTTTTATTCAGTCCCCAACAATAAAATACCCTCAAGAAAAAATCATGTGCTGGTTGCGTGCTGAATTTGCGACCAGCCACATAAAAAAAACTTGCATTGAAGAGCAAAAATCCTCGAACAATACTTCATTATTTTGATGACGACACCTAAAGTTTAAAGAACTATGGTTTGTGGGTATGCAGATAGAATATTTGAATCCTCAGTGGAGAAGATAGCTCCACCCCACGATTCCTGTTATTTGTTCCCGTTAACATATAAAGTCCTTCTATTCTTAACCAAGAGCCGGCGTTATCTGAGGTGAGGATTATGCCATTTATATATTTTCTCATTTTTTTATATTAATAAAAACCTCAAGGACTCAATGCAATTTGAATTTAAAGTTGAATACATTTTTCTTATTTACCAGTGGAGACCTACTTAAATTTCGCAAATAGTTGATTGTCTTAAAGATTCGGCTCCGTCTTTGTTCCCCGTTTCCGGAATTCACGAGGAATTCCGGCCCTCACTCTATCCCGCTCGAATACTATCTTTTTCATTTTTAGCCGTTTCTATTAAGTTATACCCAAATTTGCTAAGTCCAAAATACGTAGTCACAGAAAATGTGATAAGTCCCGAAGTATACAACAACCCATTGTCAGCCAGCTGGTCGAGCCTTTGATCTGAGAAATCCACCATATAACAGGTATTCACCATGCGCCTGTATTAAGATCTTTGGGGTAAGAGGAAGACCTCCTCTGAAATGGAAAAACCAGGTGGAGAAGGACTTTATTGGAGTCGGCCGAAATCGTTGAGGCGATTACTGCGCCCAGAGAGTAGAAGTATGTAATAATCACAATTAATGAAACTGTGGCGAACATTTTTAATTTCGATTTTGCATTATGTTTATTTATGGTTTTCTTGAAAGTAAACATTATTTATTGTACATGAAAAACGCACAAAAGCATTAATTGATTGTTTTGACAGCAGAAATGTTTTTCGGATTAAGCAAATCGGCAGCATTGCTACTAAAGCTCTTCAGGTATCGAAAAACAATAGCAAATAGCTAACAATAGCTAAGCTTTTTTGAGAAAACATAGAAAACAAAAATTGTAGACGCATATGTATTGCGTATTTGTACTTAGGGCTCAAATCCGCTTACAAGAAAATCCTCTTAAATCCATTAACCCGACGAGCTTGACATTTAACATTTTTTATATATGTATATTTTTTTCTATTTCGAATTCAATTTTCGTATTCTTGTACATACAATTTATTTGTAATTTAATTCCACACCCTTTCACTTTCTTAATAGCCACCGCCGTCTCAGCCATTTAGCGCTGATACAATTCACTTTATTGTGCCCCACTCAATCGGTTTCACTTAGCAATACTTCGTTTATAAAACTTCTGAATCCTTACCTCCAGAATCGGCGTACGGCCTCCTGTTCGCTGTGCGATAAATCTTTTATTTTCGCCTCGAAATTCTGCTCCCACTCTGTGGGTTTGCCGGGAGCAGCTACCGCCGCTGCTGTAGTTGACGTCGCCGACGCTGGCGATAAGATCAGCGGTGACACATGGCTGGCATTATTTAATTGATTCGCGCTGTTGACACTCATTGTTGCAGCCAATTTGATAAAAACAAAAAGAACAGGTGATCGCGGAAATTCGCAAAGGTGATTGTGTGTTACGTGTGTATGTATGCATGTGTGAGTGCCTGTGTAATATATGTATTACTTGCAAGTGTTTTGCTTTTTTTTGCCTCGGAAATTTAATTAGGCGCCAGCGCTTGAGAGCACAAAAACGCTGAGTTTTCCATGTTTTATTGTTTCTGTTTTAATTTTTTTTTTTTTTATTATTTTTTTTAAATGGGCGAGTGTTTTGTTTATTTGACAATAAATTTAATTAGCTTTACTTTGAGGCGAAAGGAAATGAAAATCCCAAACAATTGGCTGATAAGAAACTGTTAGTTTAAGAGAGATAGAGGCAAGGCGAATTCATACAAGGTGGTAGCGGCAGCACAAAAACAAAAACTACACTAACAAATTATACGCGCATTGACAAAAAGTGCAAAACAAATTTACAACAAACACATCATTTTGACAAACAGTACAAATTCGCCTCGAAATCAGCCGCTCTGGTAACACCACCTTATATGAATTCGCCTTGGATAGAGGGTTGTGAAAATTGAAGAAATATATTTTAATAATTTATAACTAACTTTTGTTTTTTATGTAAATTTTAAGGCAATTTTTTTGAATTTTGTAAATAAAATTATTAGTTTCTTCATCCAAAATTTATGAGAGTTTTTTTTGTTAGCTTTGGACAGATATGGCACTGTACAAATTTGCTATGAATTATTTATTTATAACTAAGTTTTCTTTTTTTTTGATGCAAATATTTTTACATTTTTACATACGAAATTTTTTTGTATCCATTTTTTTTTTGTTTTTGTTAAGGGGTTTATCACTAATTATGGGGTTTTCGTCGTTTTCAACCCTTGCGCAATTTATTTCAAACATTTGTCACTCTACATATTTGCACTTTCGACTCATTCAGCGAGCATTTACAGCGACAATATTTCACTTTTTATTTTATTAACACATTTAAGCGCTTTTTAGCGAAACTTGCACGAGCTTCACACGCTAAAAGGTTTCAATTGTGCTTATTTTGCACTCTATTCATTTTAATAAAATAAAAAAATAAAAATTGTTTAACCTTCGATCTACAATCAGCACTTCAATGACGCGCGCACTACTTTGCAAATATACATACGTATCTAAGTAGATAAGAGCTTTTAGTACCGCATTCGCACACACGCGTTGTCACCACTATGGAACGATCGGTCGGTCACTGGATCGATCGATCACCTTTACAATGCGCAACCACCAACCGCACGCCAAATGCGTACAAATCACACTGAAATGCGTTCGCACGTTCGCCGGCGGCATGAACCACACGCGCAGCACATAAAAGCCCCAAAAGATCAACTTATGCGGTTGACTAACCGCCACTCAATGCGCAACGAATGCCTGTGAATGACGCGACTTGACTTGACTGGCTGACTGAGTGAGCGCCTACCTAAAAGATCGCCGCCACCAGCACCACGACCACCAGCGCCACCACAGTACCTACCAATGTTGCCAACTGCTGCACTATGAAGTCATGCATACATACATCACTTTGTGCAGCATTTCTCATCTTTCATGATGCGCGTTTTGCCTTTTTTCACTTTTTTATTTCCTGCCTTTTTATTTATATTTCCCTATTTATTCAGGCGCTTTGATGTTTTTGTCCTGCGCTCGTTTGACGCGCTGCGTCATAGAAAAACGAATTCGCGTTGAACCGCAAGAAATCACTGCTGCCACCGAACTGACTGCATATGAATTGGTTAGGAAATTTGTAAGCACAGCAGCCAGTAGGCAAAGCGTCTAGCAGCAGCAGCAAACGATAGCAGACAGCCAAGTCAGCGGAAAAAAGTGTTTAGAAAAAGTTGAAACTAAAAGCGTTGCGGGCGCTGAGCGCGAAGCAACAAAGCCAAGTGGTAAGCGGATATGCCATCGAAAGTTTGTGTGTGGATGTGTGTGTGTAAGCGCTTGCACACTCATAAATGTAAACGCGATACGTTAATTAATAATGTTTTCTGTGCTTTATAAGTAGCAGACGTCTCAAGACAAGTAGGAAGCGAACTCAACTAAACGAACAGCTGAGCTGAGAATTATTAAGTAGCTCCAACCAAAGCGGTAACGTCGATCTTTTTTTCTAAAACCAGTTTCACAACGTAGGCAATCGCTCGAGCAAAGCTCGGTTTACACGATGCTGGCGACCAAAAAACAAAATAAATAAAAATAGAAATCAAAATTATAAACACTACACTTTGGGTCTGTTGTTTGAAAAACAAAGAGCGACAGAAATTAAACAGAAAATCGTTGCAAAAGTCAACTGCTGCGACAACGTCAACGTCGCAGGCGTTTACTAGCTTGAGTTATTTTTTTTTTTACATACATATTTATAAGCACTCGTAGTACATTTTGTTTGAATATATATGTGTTTATAAAAGGCTCAAAGTGCTGAGTATTTGTTCTTGGCGGTTCTTGTTAGTTGAGTTGTGAGCTTTGTTATAGTTTTCAACCCGACAGTTAACCGATAAGCGTGCGAGCCAAATCAACAATAACACACACACATATCACCTATACAAGCAAAACAGTGCTTCACTTTCATTATTTTTTTTAATTTTATACATACTTGTACATTATTTATCTACAGTTTTTATTGTTGTTGTAGCACTTGTATTTACCGTGGCGTATTTGCTTTTTAATGCTGAATTTTGTTTTCACAGCCATTGTAGACGCATAGGACATGGTTATGTTAAGTATAGGCTTCAAACAACAAAAACAAAACACAGTCAAAGAAATTTTTTACAAATACCAAAAGGTGCTAAAATTAAATCGTAATTTACAAATACAGTATTCACATGATAAGGCGAACGAGTAATAAATGCTATGGTGGAGAACCGAATTTGTATGAAGCTGACAACTATCGATTCAACAGAAGGCGCTACGCGTGGAAGAAATGAAACTGCATAGAAAGTATTCCAGAGAGGAAGAAGTTCGCCATATATTTTCTAAAATATTTTTTTTTCTATGTCTATGGCTATGTCTTTGGCTATGTCTATGTCTATGTCTATGTCTATGTCTACGTCTATGTCTATGTCTATGTCTATGTCTATGTCTATGTCTATGTCTATGTCTATGTCTATGTCTATGTCTATGTCTATGTCTATGTCTATGTCTATGTCTATGTCTATGTCTATGTCTATGTCTATGTCTATGTCTATGTCTATGTCTATGTCTATGTCTATGTCTATGTCTATGTCTATGTCTATGTCTATGTCTATGTCTATATCTATGTCTATGTCAATGTCCATGTCTATGTCTATGTCTATGTACATATGTGTCTATGTTTATGTCTATGTCTATGTCTACTTCTATGTCTGTGTTTATGTCTATGTCTAATTCCTAATATATTTAGTTGCCTATGTCTATGTCTATGTCTACGTCTATGTCTATGTCTATGTCTATGTCTATGTCTATGTCTATGTCTATGTTTATGTCTATGTCTTTGTCTATGTCTATGTCTATGTTTATGTCTACGCCTATGCCTATGTCTATGTCTATGTCTATGTTTATGTCTATGTCTATGTCTATGTCTATGTTTATGTCTACGCCTATGCCTATGTCTATGTCTATGACTATGTCTACGTCTATGTATATGTCTATGTCTATGTCTAAGTCTATGGCTATGTCTATGTCTATGTCTATGTATATGTCTATATCTATGTTTATGTCTATCTTTATCTTTACCTTTATTTTTATCTATGTCTTTATCTTTATCTTCGCCTTAATTTGTATCTTTATCTTTATTATTATCTTTATCATTATCTTTATCTTTATTTTTAAATGAATCCTTATCTTTTTCTTTATATTACTCTTTATCTTTATCTTTATTTTTATCCTTTTCTTTATTTTTATCCTTTTCTTTATCTTTATCTTTGTCGTTATCGTTATCATTATCCTTACATTTATGTTTATCTTTATCTTTATCTTTATGTTTATCTTTATCTTTATCTTTATCTTTATCTTTATCTTTATCTTTATCTTTATATTTATCTTTACTTTTTGTCTTTATCTTTATCTTTATCTTTATCTTTATCTTTATCTTTATCTTTACCTTTATCTTTATCTATGTCCTTGTATTTATCGTTGCCTTTATCTTTATCTTTATGCTTATCTTTATCTTTATCATATCTTTCACTTTATCTTTATCTTCATATTTATATTTATTCAATATCTTTATCTTTAACTCTATCTTTATCACCTTCATCTTTTCCTTAAGGCTGGTTTTCACTATGTCAAATTCAATGGCATTTGCCGTCAAATGAGATCAGAAAAGTCCTCAGTCATATATGTGTGCTGCTAAATCAACTATTTGCCCGTTTTTGGCCCATAATATAATCGGTAAAGTTATGGATAAAGGATATTAAGTTGTGTCAAAATATGTCCGCAAGTTTTGTCGTCGAAATATGACTTAATGAAAACCAGCCTTAAATCTCAGTCTTAATCTTTGTCAGTATTTTTATATTTGCTTTGTCGTTGCCTTTGCGTTCTTGCCTTTGTCTTTTTTCTTATCTCTGTCATTATCCTTGTCTTTGTCTCTCCCCGCCTCAATGATGATCAACATAAAACTTCGTTTTCTTTCAATGCATTCGCAATATACCTCCATCGCCGTGGCGTTGAATATTTATACCAAACATCTGCGAACTCGATTAGGAAACCGCACTTCAATAAACAATAGATAGAACCTTCTATTTGATCGTGTGAAGCGACATCCGTCTCCTTTTGGTATTTCTTTTTTTGTGAATTGACTATGGTTTCACGGTCTTCTGCTGCAGCTCATCGTGAAATATTGAAAATTACACCACATTGCTCTCTTTATTTGAATTGTGTTGCTTTAGCTTCGACTGTCAGGGCTTTTTCAAGGTTTTTTGATTCAATTCCTAAACAGAAGGTCGCCTTGAAAAAGTACTGCCTGATGGCGTTTATTTAGAAGCGCTCGTCATTTTGCCGGCTTTGATTTTAACCCCGGAATCTTAAAGAATGTATTTCTATCTTATGACATATTTACATTTTGGATTTCCTTCAGTGCATGATTCTCCGCTTGGTATAGTTAAGTCATACCCTTTATCAAAAGTGTGCTCGGTAGTTGTGAGATGAAGTATGCTTTAGACCGGGTCGTATGAAAACATCCGATGAGGCGGAAGATTTACGGGCCTTTGCACGTTGGCGATGACGAATACCGCAGACGATGGAACGACGAACTGTGTGAGCTTCACAATGATATATACATAGTGCGTGGAATTGAAATACAGCAACTACGCTGGCTTGGCCATATCGTACGAATGGACAGGAACGCTCCAGTTCTGAAAGTACACAATACGGGTGGCGATGCTTGGACACGGTCAAATCAATAAGAATGCTGTGTCGCGAAAAACAGTTTGCAAAAAGTTGAATTTCGCTGGACTGTGGAATTTTTCGCGCCTGGTCGGATTTTAATTAAATCAGCAATGTCTTATTGTTGTATTTTAATGGCCTATTTTTATTTGATTGTGTTGGAAGATTTTTCCGACAAGTAGGTTTGGAGACGAAAATGACATGAAAGATGGCACAACGCCGAAACCGGTTTGTCTCCAAAGCAAACATGCAAGGGATGACGGAAATTCCTTGCAAAACAAATCGCCTATTTTTATGTAAGAGTTACTCAAAATCAGGTATACTCCTACATTTACACATACTCCACATATACTCCACAATATATATATATAAGTACTCAATTTAATAAATACAAGATATAAACTTACCTTTTTATTATAGAATATTAAAAATCTCAGCTTACCTGTAAATAGAAAAAGTAAACACTTCATTAGTAAGTGTAAAATAGTGTATGTCTTCATATTAAAACTGTTAATTATTGTCTATATTTATTTAGCTATAAACTAAAGTGGAAAAGGAAACTCTCAAAACTGCGAAGTACAAGTCGCAAACAATTTGAATCCTTGCTTTCTTTTTCACCAATCAATTCAAATAGCCGGTTAGCCAAGTGGCATTGCCTTTGCCAGGCAACAATTGTACGAGTGAAATTGTACGTAGGTACGTATGTATGTTCCTTTACATATTTAACGGTGTTGCAACACTAAAATTACACTTGCAACGGCATTATTTAAATGCCGCCCAACCAACGAAGACATGCAAGCCAATCTACAATTGTCATAAACAAACAACTTTACGGGCATAAAGAATAGAAATAAAAAACAAGAAAAATAAATGTCAAAGCAACGTAAGACTTAAAACACAAAACTCGCAGTCTAGCTGCAGACATACACACACACACACAATTGTAAAAATCGCACAAAAAGCAGATTTAGCTAGAAAGAAATGCATGTAAATATGACGGTGTTATGCAATCTACGAATGTAATAACAGCTAAAGTACCACCCACGCCAATAAAGTGACGCAACGAGATATCCGTGTGTGTGTGCATTGTGCCTATCCGCATAAACAGTTATTCTGCTTTAACTAAAGATGCCACACATGTCAGAAGACGACGACGACGACGCGATGGTGGTTAGATTACGACTAGCTACATGCATATTTGAGCTTGTGGCATGCCACAAACAACACCAAATCAATAATAATAACAATAATAATGCAAGCAAGCAGCAATCAGCATTAGCGTTGGCATTCGCATGTGGGAATGGATTGCATGGATGGCATGGTTGGTGTCGAATGGGTGGTGACGATGAGTGGTGTACCTTTCTGTTCTTTCTGCTGTGCGAATGTATGTAGTTGCGTATGAATGTGAGTGCTTGCATTGCAAAAAAGAAGTGTGCTACATCAATGTCTTGGAATTAAAAGAAATGTATACGATTTTGCGAAAGTATGTACGTATGTTCCAGTACTAACTACATTCACTGTCAGTGCGCTGAAATTTATACACCGAGTAGGTGTTAGTTAACGTTAAATTGCTCATTACTTATTTCGTGTTTTTTTAGTGTTTAGTTAGTTTCTCAGCACCTATTTGTAATTTAAGTTCATATCTTTATCATTCTTTTTATACTTTAGTACGTGCCATATTAACTAAATATTTGAATCAAATACCTACGATTTTCATTTACAAGCAATCAAGAAGTGATTTGCTATGCAATTTATTCCGATACTTTTTATTTAAAAAATTTCACTATACATATACTTTCACCTTTCTGACAAGCAGAAGGTGTTTTCCCTGATTTGAAGTATTTTCGATAATATTCTCAGTTAGACTTAATTAAATAACTGAACAATGTTTGGTATAAGTCGATAAGTCGGTTACCGAGATACTCATACATATGAAGTAATAAGTGGGTGGTGCCACGCCCATTTCCCAAAAGTTCAATATTCATCTTATTTATTGCTAAGAGGTCATTACAAAATCAATTTTGAGTGAGTTAGCTTCAGCAGTTATTGATTTATCGCAGATTTCGTATTTCTGTAAAATACCGTTATATGGGAGGTGGCCGTGGTTATTGCGCGATTTCAGAAAACTCAAAAGATTTCTTAGTTAGACTCTAAGCAATGTTCGTACCGAGTTTGTTGGAGATTGGTGAAGGGGCTACTGAGACACAGCATTTGATCATAAGTGGGCGGTGCCACGCCCATTTTCAAAAAAATCCTTAGTGTCTTCTTTTATGCTGAAACCGTACTTCACATACTAATTTTCAACAATTTGCATTCAGTATTTAGGGAAATATCGCAGTTTTTTAATTTTTCCAAAATACCGTTATATGGGAGGTGGGCGTGGTTGCCGTCCGTTTTCGCCCCTTTTCAATACCTACCTTGCTTTAATGGCAGCCTGCACACTAAATTTCGTTATCATATCTGACTTTTGCTCGAGTTTTCCCGTACACGGGCGGACGGACAGACAGACATGGCTTAATCAATTTCTATTTTCATTCTGACCTTTTTCTTATAGATATGTCTATATCTATCTCGATTCCTTTAGGCTGTTACAAATAACCGTTATGCGAACAGAGTTATAAAACCCTTGTGCTCAAGTGCGCTCGGGTATAAAAATATTAAAATAAAGTAATTATAAAGGAAAGGATATAGATGGAGACACAAATAGAGAGAACTCACAACTCATATAATCAACGCACCTGAACTCACCACACCTGAACTCAGCACACCTCAATTAAAGTAACCAAAACTAAATTCTCCTTAGATTAACTCACCACATCTGAACTCACCACACCCAAACTCACCACACCCAATCTTACTACACCTGAACCCACCACATCTTAACTCACCACACCTAATTTCACCACGTGACATGATATCATATGACACAGTATCATATGACATGAATCACATGACAACACCGACCATCCCCCCCTATAGACGGGCCTGCTTCCCAGGTATTTCTGCTTCATTCTTTTCTTTCGTCATTAAGAGTTCTATCGGGTCCGTCGGAATTTTATCGGAATTTTTTCGTGTTATATATTTTTCGAGATTTGTCGGGAATTTTTACGTTGAGGATATTTTTATGTTTTAATATTCGCAACGTTTTGGGTCTTCATTGGAAGTTTCCAGGATTTTTTGCTTTTTTTCGAGACCACTCCGGAGCTTTCGAAGTTGTTTGGCATCTATAAGAATATTTTGTGGTCGTTCGGGAAATTTAAGTTTAATAATAAAAAAAAACTAAGTGCGTGTAGTCCCTACACGCGGAAGAAGTGAAACTTAATAGAGAAAATTCCAGGAGGAAAGAAGTTTGATATATATTTTCTAATACATATACTTTTAGTTTCATTTATTTTAAAGAGCTTTATTTTTATCTTATGGTTTGCTATGCCGAGCTGAATGAGGTGAGATGAGGGATTTTGAGGTAAGTTAAGGTGTGGTGAGATGAAATGACGTTGAGGTGAGGTGAGGTGAGATGAGGTGAGATGAGGTGAGGTTTGGTGAGATGAAGTGGTTTCTTAAAACTCTTTCTTTTGACACCCACCCACATTTTAATACGCACCTGAAGTATGCTACTTCCATACAATTTAAATAAATTCGAATTTTCAAAAAGGTGACAACCCTCTTCAAAAGTATTTTCTAACTAAAACCTTCTTAAACCTCTTTCGTTTGATATTGTGATACATACATACATACATAAGTATGTATGTCAATTAACTGATGAATTGAGTTTAGCTTGACTTTTAAACAGGTGGCAACCCTACTACATGTAGGTAAAGAAATAAAGCTTTTGCAAACCATTTTGAATGATACCCGTAGTTCATTTACCGTTTTAATTATTTTAAAATTGGAATTTCATTTTCTAATAAGTGGCAACCATTATCAAATACTTAAAACCATATTTCACATCTAAAGGAAAGGCCCCTTAACTTGACACCTTATTTTTGAAAATTGAACTTTCGATACAGATCTGAGGACATTAACAACCGTGACTTTAAATATTTAATGTAAACATCTCCGAACTCGATTAGGAAATTTCACTTCAATAAAAATAATAATAAATGAACAAGTAATTTTAAAGCAAAAAAAGAACAACAAATTTAGTATTATCGTTAATTTTTTCATGATCCAATCATCGGAACTAAACCAAATTATTACGGGGCCACCCTTGAGGTACCACCTTTCCGATAAAAAATAATTATCGACGTTGTTCAAAGTTATCCGGTAACATTCATAAAAAAATATATTTCGACGAATTGATAACCTTGTTTTTTTTTTAACTCAGTTAAAAACAAAGAAACCGGTTTTCGTTCCTTAAATAAAAAAACGTCAAAAGATTATGTGCTTTTTGCTTTTTATTGTAACGTGATTAATCGGTCAGGGTCTCTGGATTGTTATCTTTGATCACACTCGCCTAATGGTCGCATTTCGACTGCGCCACTTTTGAAGACTTAAAGCAGTTGGAAATAAAATATTGCATTTAATATTTTCAGAGAACTTTTATCCTTACTTATAACTGCAGGCAA
>JAPVRG010270416.1:0-16921 GCA_029783565.1 Rhagoletis cerasi
GAAGGCGTATTCAAATATTAATTTTTAAAGTCCTTCAAACCAAATACATTTTAAAGTAATTGAAAATATATGCAGGAAAAGGCAATTGACTGCTTCCTAGGACATCGCCATGTTAAATAAATGAGTTCGTTGCAGGTAAAATAGTGAGAATTTCAATTAGTTATCATTGAAAATAAAGTAGTTTATAAATAACTTTCAAATTAATTCAATTTCCTGCAGGGCATGTACATATATATGTACATATGTGTGCAGGAGTATGTTGTACCTTATTGTTCTAACTTTTGGTCCCCCCGCATTGCTTGCTCTTATTTTCCCTGCTGAGCATTTTGTAGAACTCAAAAATTTATGAGCAAAAAGATGGTGATTTATGATTACATATGAGGCTTCATTTTTGATACACCTCTATTAATACTTTTGTTTAGGTATGTGTGTATGTATGTACATATGTATGTGTTTGTAAGTGAGCCTGAGAGTGTGAATACATGTATACCTTGAAGGACTTAAATTAATGAATGCTGGCGTAAAATGGATGGGCGGTTTTAAATGCAAATACCGACATATGTAGATAGTTATGTACGCCACAAGAGTCTCAGATTGCCTGCCGGAATTCCTCGGTACGAAATTCTGGTACAGAAGTATGGCTTCTGAGGAAGAAGAGGTTAGTCGGACTACTACAAGACTACTATCCAGTTGTCATCTATGTATTTATCGAGACGGAAACATGCACTTGAGTAATGGTGTTGTGGAGCATCTGAGATTAACTTGAAATGCCTTCCACTTTGCCATGAATGTACATACATATTGTATATAACCAATCCACTGAATTACAACTGAAGAGAAAGCTCTTTCTTCGCTGTTTCTATTTCTTAGTATGTGTCTGTATGTATAAATATTTACCTGGATTATGCCTCATGTCGACACGCATCTCTACTAATTTCAATGAAGTTGTAACTCGTCTCTCTCTCTGCTTAAGGATTTAATCGTGGATTAGAATCAGAACATTTGTATTTCGAAATGGCCAGGAACCCAGTGAGTGGCTACTTTTGAAGGCAGCGACATTGTTGCTCAGGAACTTAATAGCCGCCTGACAGTAATTGAAAATGTTTATATCATGAACGTGAATCTTATCACCCTTTACAAGTGATGTGATCTTTGTAATAGCCATCAGTTCCGCCTGAAAAACCTGCAGTAGTAAGGAAGTAACTTTTCCAAATAAAGAAAGAAAGAGTCTAAAATGAATCGTATATGAGGGCAATAAGAGTCACATAAGACTCATATGATGCATGAATTGAGGCTCATATAAGTCGACGTCCGCAAGAGGGGAAATATCTTCCCTTTGGACTCCTAAATGAGCTCATTATGAAGGCAAACACTCCGAAATAGGACTCCTTAATGGCTCCTTTATGACTCCAATTGTTTGCTGAGATGGTGTGCTCTACGGCGCCTTATTCAAAGATACATATATATATATATATATATTCACGTGTAAATATAGTTATGTTGCATTTATGTACATACATCCGTATGTATGTCGTTGGTTCAACTGGCAATTGAAGTGCAAAAGTTCTTCTTTTTTCTGCTTAAAACACACATGAGCCACAAAAGTCTGCCCGCGGTGCTTGGGGGAAGTTCATAGGTCAACTGTGTATGGATATATGTATTTATTATGCGCTTACAAGGATATATGGCCACAGCAGCTAAAAAGTGGCGAATGCAATTTTATGTGAATGCATATTCAAATATAGGTGTGTGAAAATAAAAGTTTGTCAGCTCACATACATTTATGTACGAGTATGTATGTGAAAACAACTGTTTATATGCATATGTACTTAGCTATGAGTTGTAGGTTACCTAAATAAGCTGCAAAATTTTAAAGTTATTTCGAACAACAAGTGTGTGGCAACACTCTTGAGGGGTTTTTACTTAAGTACATATGTATGTATGTGCTTATATGCAGAAATATATACATACATACCCATGTATACATATTTGCTCAGATTATATAAAAACTTGTGTACGAGCATACGAGCATATGGATAAAGACACTCAGTTGAAAAATTTACTAATTGAGGCTTTTAAATAATTGGGAAAATAAGGATTTACGGTCACTTATACCTCCAAAACGGAAACAAAATAAAAAAATAAAATGATATAAAAAGTAAAATAAAATAACAAAAATTATATAAATTAAATTAAAAAAAGCAAATAAAATTTAAAGTTAAAAAGGAAAAGAAAACACAAAACAAATAAAATTAAATGAAATAAATAAAATGAAAAATCAAATAAATGAAATAAAAAATAAAAAAATAATAAAATGAAACAATAAAGTAGAGTAAGTTCAAATAAAATAATATAAAATAAAATAAAATAATATAAAATAAAATGAAATGAAATAAATAAAAAAAACCAAATTGAAATAAAATAAATTAAAATAAAATAAAATAAAGTAAAGTGAATTCGAATAAAAAATTAAAATTAATTAATAAAATAAAAATGTATATTTACAATAAAACAAAATTAAATTAAAATTAAAAAATAAAATGAAATTAATTAAAAATAAATAAAACAAAAAACTAAATTATAGTTAAATTTAATAAATAAAACTAAATTAAATAAAATAAAATAATTTGTTTGTTCTGCCGGCTCGTGGTCAAATGTTTTTTGAAAACCAAACAAGTTTTTAATTTGCCGTCTTCTGGGCAAACCCATTTTTTGTTGTTGTATGCTTTCGGCGTGCCTTCCGTCTTTGTATGATGATGGTTGTTCGCGACCTTGTTTTGTTTTCAAAAAACGTGTGACCTCGAGCCGGCACAACAAACATATTAACAAGCAAAAAGGTCGCCAAAAACCATCATCATAAAATAAATTAAAGTAAAATCAAATAAAATAAAATGAAATAAAAAAAATAATAAAATAAAATACAATAAAATTAAAATAAAAAATACAGTAAAATAACATAAAATAAAATAAAACAAAAACAAACAAAATAAAATAAACTAAACTATAAAAACTAAACTAAAATCAAAAATAAAAATAAAATAAATCAAATAACATGCATTTGAATAAAATATAACATAAAAATAATAAAAATAAATAATAGAAATAAAATAAAATAAAATAAATTTAACAAAATAAAATAAATGGAAATAAAACAAAATTAAATTAAAATAAATTAAATTAAATTAAATTAAATTAAATTAAATTAAATTAAATCATATAAAATGGAAAAAATGAAATAAAATATAGAAAAATTAAAAAAAAATAATATGTTATAAAATAAACTAAATAAACTAAGCAAATAAAATAAAAAACTAAATTGAAATGAAATAAAATAAAATAAAATAAAATAAAATAAAATAAAATAAAATAAAATAAAATAAAATAAAATAAAATAAAACAAAATAAAATAAAAATTAAAATAAGAAAGAATTGAACGAAAAAATTAAAATAAATAAAATAAAATAATTTAAGATAAAATATATACTACATAACAATAAAACAAAATTAGATTAAATTAAATTAAATTAAATTAAATTAAATTAATTAAAAAAATAAATTATATAAAATGAAGTTAAATTAAATAAATTAAAAAAATAAATAAGATATAAAAACTACATTAAAATAAAAAAAATAAAACTAAATTAAACAAAATAAAATAAAATGAAATAAAACAAAGTAAAACAAAATAAAATTCCATAAAACTAAATAAATTACTTTTTACTTTTACCAATTATATATGTATGTATGTACATTAGACTGGGTTGATCTCCATACAAAAGAAAAAAGTTTACATTTGCCTCCCCTAGCTACAAAGCTTAGTTTAGAGGATTTTAGAGTCATAAAAATCTTCGTCTTTGGCGAGTCCCAAAAACAGTCAAAATCGAGTAGTATTAGTAGGCTAAGGAGCCTAGCCTAGATCAGCAGGATGTTAAAAGGATGCATCATACTCATACTTACATTTGGCTGTTCTTAGAACTCGCCAAGGACTAAAATTTTTATGACCCTAAAATCCTCTCAAAGTAAGCTCGCGGGGGTAATTGTGAACTTTTTTCGCGACCCAGTCTAATGTACATACATATGTATGTACATACATATGAGGCCATGAGAGCCAGAGTAGCCTATCTACAAAAATAGTAAATGTGACAAGGTAATAGAATTACCTTTTTTAGCATTTGTTTGGTAAAATCCAATAAATTTATTCAGCTATTACATCATTAGAAAACTAAAATGTAGTTACTCTAGCAATAGGCAATACCTTTTAGACTATTCCTTGTGCGCAGCACCTCAATTATTTCAAAAATGCAATTAGGCTACTCTGGCTCTCATGTCCTCATATGCACTACATGTTTTTCGCTATAAAGGTGTTAAAAATGTTTAGTTATGTACACTCTTCAAAATATACTCAATATAGTTTCCTTCACATGAATACATATCTACCGCTTAAAGAATTTCAATTTCAACACAAACCAAAAGTATTTATTTTTGCTTTCATTTAATTACAGTGATAACGTGTCTGTCCAGTGTTTAACCCACCCACTAGCAAACCAGCAGCCATAATGAACACCACCGCAAGCACCAAATCACAGCTCCTACTTTACGCGCTGCTGCTCACAGTCACCTGCTTGTGCGTCACAGCACAACTGCCTGTCATTGGCTCGTCGAGTTGTGGTCCCAACTTCCCCAAGGCCTGCCTGTGTGGACGCGAACTCTATGAGGGCAGCATCAGTTACATAGTAAACTGCACAAACACAGGCATACACAATACCAGCGTACTTGAATTCATGCCGGATGAGGTGGAAATCCTAATCTTCACCGGCAATATTGTATACGAATTGCCTTGGAATGTTTTCGGCTCGATTAATGACTATAAGAACCTGAAAATCGTCGATATGAGCAACAATCATATACGCGAAATACGTGGTAAATCCTATCACCACGTACAAAATGTGGAACGTTTGATTTTGAATCACAACAACTTGAGCATTTCACGCGACGACGACGAAGTTAATCACCACCATCCACGCGTATTTTCGAACTTTCTGAATTTGCAAAGTTTACACCTCACAGATGCATTCGATGATAACAGTTCACCGCAGTTGAGCGAAGATTTGCATGATATATTTGTCAATAGCCAGCTGGTGAAATTGCAGAAGCTACATCTGGAGCAAAACGAGATTACACACTTCAAAGACCGTAATGTCTTTTGCAACCTGCCCAGCCTGCGTGATCTACATTTAGGCGATAATCTGCTGAAAGAGATCAACTTTGAAGTGCACTGCCTGAAGAATCTACGTTTTCTCGATTTGGAGCGCAATAAATTCGAATATGTGAAAACGCACGACATGATGCTGCTCAACGAGCTGGAGACGAGCACCGCGCGCACCACCAACCTCATTGTTGACTTCAATCTCAATCCATTCGTTTGCGACTGCAAGATCAGCTCATTTTACGCCTGGGTGCTGTCAACGAATGTAACGGTACGCAACAAGAATACGCTAATGTGCTACCGCAACGATGTGGAGCCACTGCCCATAATGGAGTTGAATATGGAAGGATGTGCGAAAGCGGTGGCGGCTGCCAGCGTGATGTTCAATACAGCGACAGATTCACACTATGGCAGTAGCGGGTCGGATGAGAGTACAGGAGGCGAGGGTGGTGCTGGCGCGACGTCCGGACGACCGCACATGAATCAACACACAGTGACACTTATCTTCCTGCTTATTGTGTTGAGTATGATACTGCTCGGATTGGTGGTGGCGCTGGTATATGTGAGTCGTGAACGCATCAAGTATATGATTACGCCGGTTTTCGACAATGTAGCCAAGAAAGTGCAATACACATCGATCAAAGATGAAGATTGTCCGGAAGTGTATGTTTAAAGTGGGCAAATGAGCAAATGAGAAAGCGAACGAATGTGCGAGACGAGAAAACGACGAAACGAGAAACGAGACACGGGCGGCCATATTCATTGACAGCCATCATTGACAGTTGTTGAATGACAGTTCGAAAGCTAAAAAGCCAATAAGGAAATGTTCTATAACCACCAACCAATTAGTATCGGCATAGTTTGACTGCCACTGGCAAGCCAGTTTAAATGCAAATACATAGCTAGTGAAGGGAAATTTATTACTGACGAAAAGCTTACTTTGTGCCATGTAAAGACAAGAAATTAAAGCGAAAAGACGGTAACAGAGAAAAACTTAAAAAAGACAAAAATGATATATAAACAAAGTTTAAGCAAAAAGGCGTTCGAAATGTATGTTTGTACATTGGTATTATACTTATGAGAGGTATCGCAGGAATTGTTGCCAGCTAGTTACATCGCTTCACGCATAAAAAGTGAGGTTAAGTTCAACAGTTTCCGCTGAAAATTGAGGCGTAGCTTAAGACCACTTTTTATGCAAAGCCTAACCATGTATTCATACTTATATATATGTGCTTATGTATATGTGTACACCAATTTTAACATCTGGTGCACACAGATACATATTAGGGGGGCCCTTAAAATATCAACAACTAAATTTTGTATGGAGCACCCCTTTATTTTTTCTACGTACAAAATAAAGACAGCCACGAAAATATTAAAATTGTAAACAAATTTTTTTGGGTCGCTACCAGGGTTTGAAAAAATTTAAATTTTTTTAAAAATCGCAAAAATTTTACTTGTTAACATTTATATAAATTCGTAAACTCCTAAGTTATAGCTGGTCAAAGCCAAAATTTTGTCGAATTATCGCGATTAAAAAAAAATCAAATTTTTCAATCCCTGGTAGCGACCCCTAAAACTTTTATTAAATGTTGAAATTTTCGTAGATGTCTTTATTTCGTACGTCGAAAAAAATAAATGGCTGTCCCATGACGTTAATGTTTTAAGGACCATCCTAATACAAATGTATATAAACATGGTACATAATAAGTACGACAGTTATATACATACATACTTATTGCCAATTAGTTTCAAAGCATACATCCATACATATTTTTCACAAACAGAACATGAACATATCACAGCAGCCGTTGTAAACAAAATACATATTTCTATTGCAAAATGAGAAAAACAATAAAATTAATGAAAAAATAATAAAAATAAATAAATAGAATAGAAATAATAAAAGATAAACATATTTTTCTGTAGTCTTAAGCGATAATTGTTGCATTTAAATGAAAAATAAAATGACGCGCATTGTGTGCAGTTTTACAAAATGACAGATTAAGAATAAATAACTTTTATTTTAATTTTTAAAAGATATGTACTCCATAAGTTGCAAATAGAAAATCACAACTGAAATCATTTTAAAACAGTAATGGATGAGAGCGCTAAATTTTAATTTATGTTTTCTTTTTTTTTTGCTTAAAAATGTTTGCTATTGACTTAAAAAATATTTGGTATGTATCTACATCTACATCCAAATTCATAAAAGATAAAATGGATTTGAAATGTTTTATTGATAGAAAATATTTTAGGAAAATGTCACTTTATGAAGCTTTTAAAATATATATATGTGTTTTATGAATGGGGCCACCAGAAAAGAAATCGGGACTCAAAAAAAGAGCTATCACATTTTTCAAAAATAAATAAAGCCAAGCAAAAAACATTGATGTAGACAAAAATTGTCGATGTCCTTGAGGTCCCCAGGACCTCCTCTAAAAAGCTCCTGCATGCTTTTTATTTTTCCAACTTTTTGGAAAAATTACAATATAAACTCTTAAAAGTTGACTTTTATTTTTCAGCCAAATAATAACGGTTAAAATCTGACTTTTTTCCAGCAAAAATGAAATGTTTGGCTAAATAACAAAAAAAAGCACTTTTTCCGTAAATTAAGTAAATTCAATTCAATCGATTCGTCTTGACTACTAGATTTTTCGCCCGAAAAAATAAGTCACAATTTAACCGTTATTATTTGACTGAAAAATAAAAGTAAACTTTTAACGGTATTTTTTTTTGTCAAATATAATAAAAGTCAAAATATAACTTTTATCTCCAAACTTTTATTATAAAAACCATAATTGGTTGGGTCCCCGATAAAAAATGTCATAGTAAATTTTGTCACGAAATGTTTTCCATTTACCGCAAATGACAGTGCCAAAAACATATTTATATACGTTCACACATTCATATATACAATTTTTATTAAAAAATTCTGTTCCTCCAAATTTCGAAATCTATCAGATAAAATTTAAAATTTTGTTAATTCAATTAACTTTTCTGGGATTTTATTTTAGTTGACTTATTGCCGCTTAAAATTTTTATAAAAATACGCTCCACTTTCTTTGATTAGAAACAATTAAATCAAATATTAAGTATACGCTATGGCTTATAAGATAGAACATTTTTAAAGGCCTGTTACACGATGTGTATTTCCATGTGTAATTCCTATTTTAACACGCTTATATTAGTTTCACTTGTATGTTTGTTTGCTTGCTTGCTTGCTTGCATGCTTGTTTGTAACTCTCTTCTGGCAGCTGCTGCAAGCGTGTTTTTTAGTTTTTTTTAAACTATTTGTATTATTTCGGATACATTCTGCTGTATGATACACACGAGTAGTTACACAGAAAAAAGGAGCACTTACATATGCAAATACATTTCGTGTAACAGGCCTGTTACTGTGCCGAAGGGATATTTTTGATTGGCATTACAAATAACTCTGTGTTTTTTGATGGAAGACATCACATTGGCGGCGCTTGCATAGACACAATCGGCAAAAACCGAACAATTGTCTACTTTTCACGCGTGCCTATGCGGCATAACAACAATAGAATTTACCAGAACGCGTTTCCGTACTCGGTTCTCTACCAAGTGAGAGGACAAATAAGAGGCTCCCTCTTACTCAGAAGTTACAAGATTTAACTCGATGAACTTTTCGCTTGTAAAATCTGTTAAAGTGTCAAAACATCAGCTGTTCCGTGTTGTCAAAACAAAATGAAAGTTGAGTTAACCAAAAGAAAAGCACATCTGCATTTTCACCTTATTAAAAATGTCGTAAATAATAAATATCAAGTTGTGTAAGTATTTTTTTGTATTTACCTATATATTTGGCTATAATTTAGCAAATCCCCAAATAATAAAAAAACAGCTGTGCAAACAAATCACCAGTTTTTACCCGGAAACCGTTCCCGTACATTTTGGGGGTTTTCTCTTTCTCTGAGAGAAATTTGGCTTTTTTTTTTTTTTTCCAAAAAAAATTGGGTTCCCAAACAACTGTATGGAACGAATTCAAACCAGCTGATTTTTGGCCAATCAAATTTAGCGTCTAGCCATGTTCTGTGCGGCTTGTCATTCAAAAGCTTCCATGCGGCGCAAAAAATATTTTCTATTTGGCAGACCCATTACTTTTAAGAAACCTCTGTTTCGAACTAAGGTCTGTGTAAGTATTCTTCTAAATTACTTGAAATTTTTTTTTATCTATAAATTCACGAAGCTCCATAAAACTTGAGAAAACACGATCTGTTTTTTTTTATTAGACAACTAGCGCACTTATTCATGCTGAAAAGTTTCTAACAAACATTTTCATTAAGTGGCCAGTAAAACTAACCTCAAAATACTACAAACAAGCAAACGTACACAATTTTTAAATCAGCAACGATTTTGAAAACTAACATATTTAAGTTTATAAACAATACGAGTGGCCATTTTTTAGACATGCTTACACACATAGTAGGTATATACATTTGCATTTAATTCAGTTGAAAGAAAATTTGCATTTCAGCACAAAGCATTGTAATTTAGAGTTGACAAACATTTGAATTGAATCATACATTAGAGATATCTGTGATTTAAGTTATATAGCATTAGTTGATAAAAAAAACACTGCAAAGTGAAAATATAATAAAGAATAATATCATAAATAATTTTTAGAGCAAAACGACAAAAGATAATAATGAGAATTATAAAAAAATTAACTAAAATGTAAAGAAATTAAAAAAGTTGCAATATAGAATATGTGAAATAGAACGCAAATACACATAAAAAGATGAATGTGTATGTATGTACTTCTAAAAAACGAATATATGCAACTACATACATAAATTAAGTTTAGTGCAGCTATAAGAATTTATAATCGATAACACCGCAATATCAAAAAGTCAATTTACATGCAAAATGAGAGGAAACAAAAACAAATCGAAAAATATGATTTAACACTATGTAGAATACACATTTAATACACATACACATACACGCAAATTGTGCTTATTTTAATAAGTAACGAACTTTTTTTACTTTATCGATAATTATAAATTAAACTAACTGCGTTATTAAAAGTTTTGGAATTATAATTATTGAATTAATTAATTTTTTGTTTCCAACTTACACCTTATAACATCCGTTTTTTTGCTTAATACATTTTTTTTAATTATTCATAATTAACATTATTACTTATTAGATTACACACTAAAATGCATTTATTATTGTGTTTTATTAGAACATTAAGAAATTGTTAATAATACTTACCTATTTAAATACATACATACATATGTATATGTTCTTTTCTGACATTAACACACTTTTTATAAGAAACTTCAATAAAAAAATATGTATAACAAATGCTGTTTTTATTTTGAATTTAAGCATTGCATTTATTTAGGTGATTTCTTTAATTTTAAAAACTGAAAAGCTTCAAGCTCGAAACTAAATATTTTTTACAACTCAAAGTTTCGAGCCTTTTTCGATATATGTAAATCTTTTTTTATTTATGTATGGAATATAACATCGTGGCACCATAGGAAGGCACGGATCCGAGCGGTCCAATTTTCATTTGCTCTGCCGCACAGTGCACCAACACCATATAAACAATGGACAAAAATTAAGAGTGGTCGGAATTTGTTAAAACTCTACTCCTAAAAGGACTACATCACGGTAATTTCAAAAACGAAGTCGGTTTTTTGGACCGGTTACCAATTTCGAAAAACCCTGTTTTTTACTTTTTGCGATGGAAGTAAAATAAGGCATAGTTATTTTTGACATATAGAACTATATTACAAAATATGGAATTTCCTAAAATAAAGAAATAAGCAAAAATATAATTGACATTTTTCAAAGCCGCTTCCACTTTATGCTGCTTTGCAAACAAATACATACATATGTGTGTATTAGGGATGTAAATTTTTTCGATTTATTATTACCATCCCGGAATCCCGGGATCAGTCTCGGGATTCAGATATTCATTGTTTTGCAACAAACTTAACCCGAAAAAAATTGCATCAATATTGTTGGAGAAGCTCTCCTACCATATCGAGCCCTAACCGCCAAAATAACGTAAGCGATATTTTTTTCAAAATTTTCTTTTTGATGCGGAAATGCATCTAGATGAACTAGGAATATTTCTGCATCAAAAGGAAACTTTTGAAAAAAAATTTCGCTTACGTTATTTTGGCGGTTAGGGCTCGATGTAATAAATAATAAATAAATGAGCTTTAAATATATTTTTTTGTTTAAAGTGAAAATTATTAAATTAATAACAAATCCAAAGACAATAGTTAAATTTATACGCTTTTATATATATATCTGATAGATAGCTTAAGGTGTGTCGAAAAAATATCGATGCAAGGAAACTTAAAAAATAAACAAATGTATTTTGTGGCTGAAAGAAGTTCATACATTTTTTTCTCGTACAATTTAAGCGGAATAAGCGGAAAATAGTAGGCTTTAATACATTTTCATTTATGTTAAAATGAAAAATCAAGTAAGTCAATTTAACTTTTTATAACAGAGACATGCATAGATGTACTGGTGGCAGAAATAATAGAAACGCCTTATTTTGATCAGTTTTGGCTATATATCTTTTGTTTATTTAATGTTTACATTTTTTTTTTATAAAAATCTAGACAAATATATAACAAGCAGCATATAAATCCTCATTTCAAACTTTGTAATGATGAAGATTAAACAAATTTAAAAAATTTGCTCGCCCATCCCTATTATATGGAAGAAAATGCCTAGCAGCGTCAGCGAAACAAATTATTAAAAATCAAGGTGAATTCTTAGCAACATAAAACCATCGTATATGTAAGCCTGTACAATGCATAAAACTTGCATTTCAATTTAATGGGCTATAAAACTGCATAAGTTTTTTTTTTTGAAAGTTTGAATAAAAAGTTTGAAATTTTTGGGAAAATTGCGAAATTGCTAAAATTTGTTGAATTTTAATAATTTTTTTTCACATTTTGAAATGTGGATTTATATGATGCTCGTTACATAGATTGTTAGCTTTTTATAAAAAAGTATCAAACATTAAATAAAATAAAAATATAACCAAAACTGGTTATTTCTGCCACCAGTGTATGTATTGCTTTTGATATTAAAAAGAAAACAAAAATCTTCAAATATATCAGAAACACTTAATCCTACTTAGTCCATTTCATATGCTTCGTAAATATTGCAAATCCCGACAATCCCGGGATTTGCGGCACTTAAAAAAGACCGGGATGCCGGGTCCCGGGATTGACATCTCTAGTATGTATACAAGCCATTATAAAATTCATTTGGGGAATCCCCTTTTTACAAGAACAAACGAAGCAGTAATGGGATTCCCTAAAACTCGTAAAAGCCTCGTAAAGCTCGTAAGCTCACGAGCCTCGTTAAAGAACTGCCCAAATTTTTATGGAGCTCTGTTAACGCCCATCTCGTTAAACTTCGAGGCGAATTTGATGCGCAAACGACTTGGTAAATTTCAGTGTTGCCGGGGGGCGAAATTTGTATTCTAAAATGAATGATAAAACAAATAAAATGAATGATAAAACAAATAAAAAAATATACTAAAATTAATGAAAAAACAAATAATGACCTTTAAATATCAAGATTTTTATTTTTAGATCATTCAAAATCGTTATTTTTTGAATTTTATTTATTTTTTTTATGAATCGTTAAATTTGGATTTTTATTTTTTCAATCAAATTCAATCGTTATTTTGGGATTTTTATTTTTTCGATCCAAAAAATAATCGTTATTTTGGATTTTTATTAATTTCGATCGTTTTTAACCGTTATAATGGAGACTGCTTTTTTATGATCGATCTTTTATGATCTAAAAAACTAAATCTGAAAATAACGTTTACAATATGATCGACAAAATAAAAATCAAAACTAACGATTTTTGGATCGAAAAAATAAGAATCCAAATATAACAAATATTCATGATCGAAAAAATAAGAATCACAAAATAACGAATAAATTCTATCGAAAAAATAAAAATAATAAACTATATTGCGGAGAAAATGTAACATTTTAGCAAGTTTTGGCTATTTTTCTTTGTTTAAAAAATTTGAATTATGTTTTTATGAAAATATAGCTTACCATCTAAAACAAATCATGTAAATCAAAATTTCCAACTTTGTAGAACATTCAACGGATTTTAAAAAATGTTCATCGAAATTTTCAACTTTTTAATCAGATTTTTCATAATTCTTTTGAACATGCGGTTTTGTAGTCCATCAAATTTTAGTATAATAAAGTGCAAGTTTGAAGTAGCTGGGACTTACCGTTGATTTTGGCAATTTTTTTCAAGCATATTTTTCCATACAATTTTTTACCAAAAATCAACGGAATCGGCTACAAAACTGCAAACTCAAAATGTTTCTATGAAATCTAATAAAAAAAAGCTCAAAACTTTGATGAAAATTTGTCGAATTTTTCCAATTTTTGTAGAAAGTTTGAAGTTTTGACTTACATGGTTTTTGTTAGATAACGAGCATTCACAGGGAGTCGGTCCTAAGTTATACGGACTCCAGACCTGCGAATGCCGTTTAGGGAACTCAACCACCGGATGTGGACGAGACTGAGCTTCGTCTGCCTCGGGAGACACGCATCACGCTAGCACAACTGCGCTCCGGATACTGCAGCAGGTTAAATTTATATCTGAGCAGTAATAAAGTGAGTGTAACCACTGAAAAAATTTTGTTTTTGCATTTTTCGAAAATATCTCAACTTTGACAATTTAGCACCTCGTATTTCTATTAATTTTAAAGCTTGGTTGCTGTGAATTCTTGCTGACAAAGAATTATCCCCTCAAAATGAAATGTCACTTTGCTCTCTCAATTTCGCCTTCCTTGATAATCGGCCTTATCGCGAATTCCATGCGAACAAATATTCCCAAAAATTACAAAGCAAAACAAAAACAATTTTTCCCATTTTTTTTTGGTTTGCTTGTTAAATTATGGGAACGAATTATTCACGTGGAGTTGGCGATAAGGCTGAATACTTAACAACTATTTGCATCACGGACATAACTAATAACAAGGGGGTCTACTCTGTATTGGGATTCGAAAGGCAAGTCATTCGGATTCGGATACTTGACACTATGAATTTGTATTAGTCCGTGTCGCCTTTCGAATCGCATTGGCTTTCGAATCACAATACAGAGTAGACCCCAAGGTGTAGTCAGTAACTTAACCTCACTTTTTCAGGATGTCTATTCCGGCAACGCATTTTAAAGTAGTAAAAAATGTACTAGTTCTTTCCTACTTTTAGTCTATTTGTGCAAACTATTTCAAAATAAGTGCAGGAAAATATATAGTTATAGGTTTTTAAGCCTGAATATGTTTGTATCGGCAGCTCAACACGGCTTGATCATATATTAGAACATTTAAATAAAAAAATTTAGTGAAATAATCTACAATGCTTGGAATGATTTCTTAAATAGATTTAAACTCATACATAAACATCACAAATACAGTAAATTCTTTATTTTAACAAGTAGTAACTCTATTCAATGTTATGACAATGCATCAAGAGTAATTTGATATTAAAAAATTATATTTCCATACGATTTTTGTTTAAGTATTTTTCCATTGGTAACCACAATATCATGGTGCAATAATACTAGGTGGTGTTAGCCGTATATAAGTAAAAAATTACACTAACAAATTATACGGAATTCGTTTTGTCAAATTACAACAAACACATCATTTTGACGTAACGCTCACCCGGCGAAAAAGTCAGCTGCCTTTCCAACACCACCTTGTATAAATTCGCCTTGCACAATATCTTTTATTTCTTCACATACTGTGGCAAAAAATAAACAAATCCAGCAATTTTAAATATTAATATCGTTATAAAAACATTAAACATTAAATAATTAAACAAAAAATGCGATAAAATGAGTTACCAAAATCTTAGAATTTTAGATATTCAGCCTTATCGTGGGTTGCGTCCGAAAACAAATTCAGCCGATTTTTTTTTCATCCGACCCTAGTGAAAAGTGAAAAGTGAACGAGTTTGGGCGTAAATGAAACTCATGATAAGGCTGACTATTTCCCCAAAGAATTGTAGGTAGTATATATAAAGGAGGATCGGCAACACTGCAAACATGCGTCCCGATCTTGTCAAAATTACAACAAACACGTCGCTACTGACACCTATTATGATTCCATCATGTGCTAAGGATTTCGCTATTGGCGCGGGTAGATTTTGGCGCTTTTGCCGGCGATGTTGGGTCAGTTTGTAAATGCAAACCGCAGTATTACTGCTAAGAATTAAACTTTCTTATTCATAAACTATAATTGATGGAAAAGCTCAATTCGGCATTTAACCATACTTACACATGCTAGACGTTTCCATAACTTGTAGTTTATAAATGACTGTTTTTTGTAGTAATGCCGCAGTAATGCATATACGAACAGACCCGTTGTTTTCGTGGCGTAGAATACGTTGCAGTTAAAATTACAAACATTGTCAATCTATAATTCTTAAGTTACATGTATAGATAATCGTTAGGACCCTGTGGCCAGGCAGGTCTCGTAGCTCCATCCATTTCAGTCGCCAGGGTGTTGTTCCTCAATAATCGGTGCTGACTGCCGCCAATTTCGGCTCCGCATTCGTTGCATTTGCCTACTTCCATTGCACCGCCACACTCAGTTATCATATAAATGTGTCCGTTTGGGCATTTATACCAGTGACCTTGCTTGTAGCCCATTGCCTTGTGAATCATTTGGCGTTCGATTTTAATTTGCTCAGAGCACGAATGCTGCAAGCCGCTTATATCCTTTTTTACTTCGGTTTCTAATTTGTCGGTGAACCTGTTGATACTTAGCAATTTGTTTGATGCCAGACTAAACTCTGTGTTGTGTATGTAATCTTCTTTGCACAATTCCACCTAAATAGAAAACGTAGTTAGGCTTTGAAACCAAATGCAAACATTCAAAAGTGTTTCAAAAACTTTGCAACGTTAGCCTCACCATGTAATTTAATCGTTGCAGCTCCAACAGAATGTCAGTAATTTTTTGGGAAGAAATTTGCCAACTAGTTGGAAGTGCTTTTACCAACATAACAGCGTGCTCTTTTACGAAACCGTAAAATGTAACAGTTCGACTTTTAACAAGAGACAATATTTTTAACATACGACTCATGATATCTAATAAAATTCTAAATGCTTCAATTTCCTGAGAACTTAAAATTTGTTTTCTCCCATTCTTTATTGGATGTCCTCTATCGCGTAAACCTGCTACGTACATCTTCAAATCCGGAAATTCTAAATAATAAGAAGTGCAAATTTATGATTAGCATGTAAATAAAAAGTATATTATAAAGCCAGAAAAATTCTGATTCTTTACTATTCAAACGTTCCCAACGCATAATGGTTGAAGTTGTTTTGCTAAAAAATAAAAGGTTCTTGGTGATTGATTTACCTGCTAAATTTGGATTGCTTAATATGTCTGATAATTTTTCTACATATTCAAGTCGTTTCATCACCAAATCCGAACGATTGCCTGAAAATACCTTTTGTTTTACAAGTAGTACATCCTTCAAGTCTGTTTTTATTTGATTCATCAACCGCATGCATTTTCTAATGGGAGTTCTACATCGCGGACACACTTTCATTTGAATGGATTCGTTAGAATCCTCCACCCACTTAGTCAGTGCTTTACTTTCTATACAGTGTTTGCAATCTTCCAAAAAGACAAACCTGCAAAAATGTCCCGAACGTTAT
>JAPVRG010270434.1:0-13444 GCA_029783565.1 Rhagoletis cerasi
TTTTACTACGTTCCAAATGTACCTGAAATGGTGTGCATGTACCGAATATATGTTCAAATTCTAAAGTCTGGAGCATAGGTAAAATTCTACCAACTTGCGCATCACACGTGTTCGATTCTTCCTCTTTTTCTTATTGAATTTTTCTTTGCTCCCTCATTTTGGTATTTTGTGACGTCACATCGGCGCAATCTTGTATTCTATCATTCTTGTATTCATCCTATTTCTCAGCTGTTTACGATGAAGCATTCTACTTTGCACTCTCCATAATGAATCAAAGAACCGAAATAAATAAAATATTGCTAGACATTCTACTATGCATTACCAGCAACGCCTAAAAGAAGGGAAAAAATTTGAAGCCATTATAGGGCAATGCTTTCTAGAATACGTTACGACTAGAAGCCATTACCGATTTTTTGCTGGGCAGTGATGCCGACGATTATAGTTTTGCTGTGATCGTGCTTAATCGATGCGCAACTTTCAAGCAATCAAGTCGCTGCAAGACGGTAAAAATTTTTAATATGGATTCGGAAGTAGAGTTTTTACTCACTAGTAATGGAAGGGCAGGGCACAATGTTTGGTGTGTCATAAAGAAATTGCAAGGGCGACAAAATTTTTTGTTAAGCGCCATTACAGTACATGCTATGCTACGGAATATGATTCAGTATTGAATGTGGAGAGAGAAAATTTGGTTTTACGATTAAAGGAGGAGTTAAAACCAGGTTTTCTCAATAAGAATTGCGAATCGAACTGGAGCAAAGAAGCTAAAGCAGCTTCTTATATGGTCGCTATAGATCTAGCGAAACAATGCCGTCCATATACAGACGGAATCTTTTTTAAAGACCTTTGTCAAGGCACATTGAAATATTTTGGCAAACAAGAAGAGTTCGCTAAATTCTTTAAAACTTAAAAACTATAGAACCAAACAATAAAATATTTTTAAACTACCTCTATCCAGCCACTTTATTTTTCTGTTGATATCAGAGAACCCGTTAAATTAATATCGGAAGAATTGATAGCCAGAATGAAAAGATTATGGCAAATTAGGTAGTGCAGTGTATTTAAACAGTTATGAGTAATTTTTATACGAAATTGCGCCCATGCCCCGACGGAATAGAAGGACGACGCGTCCAAGGATCTCTTCTATGAGCGCTTGGAGCGCACGTATGAACGCTGCCCCCGGCACAATGTCAAAATCGTGCTTGGCGATTTCAATGTCAGGAAGGGATCTTTGACGCCACTGTCGGAAAATTCAGCCTTCAAGACGAAACGCCCGATAACAGACCAGCATAAAAAGATCCATCTAGCTACAGGACTGTCGCCCGATCGAAAAACGAGAAACCAAATCGACCATGTTGTGATAGACGGAAACCATGTTGGAAACCATGTTTCCAGTGTTTTAGGCGTACGTTCACTACGAGGGCCAAACATCGACTCGGACAACTATCTTGTTGCAGCCAAGTTACGCATTCGCCTCTGTGCAGCAAAAAATGTGCGTCCAACAATGCAAGGAAAGCTGAACGTCCAAAAGCTGCAATCACAACAGACGGCCAATTTATTCGCTACTCGACTGTCACATCTGCTCTCTGAGAGCACCCATCAACAACCCGACACACGAGAGCAGTGGAACCACATTTCCCGCTCATTAAGTACCGCCGCTGAAGAAGTAGTCGGATTTCAGCGAGCCCGAAAGAACAACTGGTACAATGAGGAATGTCAAGAAGCTTCAGAGAAGAAACATGCCGCCTACAGGGCCACGCTGCGATCGGGCGCAATGCGAGCCATGTGGGACCGCTATAGGGAATTGAAAGTAGTGGAGAAGATAAACCCGAGCTTCCTTTCGATGACGATAGAGTCAACAAAGCTGCTGTAGCTGACGACCTGCCAGCTGTTCTATTCAAGTACGGCGGCGAGCAGCTGATAAGGCACATTGTCGATCGCATCCTAGTTTTCACTCGGTTAAGGGCAACATAATTTTCTTCACTAAATCTTTGCGGTAATGATAAAGGCAGCTAATCTAAATATGGTATCAACAGAGCTCGCAACCAATATTCCGCTTCGGTTGTGGATGGAGGGTTGGTACACTTCTAGGTGGCGTTAGCTCAACATCCATCTTTTCAGCAATTTCATAAGCCTTTGTCAACAGCTTTGTAATTGCTTCTGCCGCCTTAATTCTGTGTCCCTTTATTAAGCCAATATTATTATGCTTTGAGCATAAAAGCAAGTTTATTTTTGTTGCCTGGAATGCAGTAATCAGCGGTTCAAGAAGTTTGGAGTATTTCGCGATCATGCATACGGTTATGATGAACGCAGGCCGGGTTGCCTCAGAATGTAACTGAAAAACAGTTTTTGTTGCAAAAGTTACTGTTATTTCGGTATGTCTTTCTTAGATTTAGGGGTATACGCTCTTCATGTGTAAGAAAACAATCTACCAATGCTCGTGGCCAAGGAGCGAAACAGAAATAGTTTTGTTTGCACTCTTTTGCTTTGCAAAAGTACTGGTTTTGGTTTTGCTCATGAACAAAACGATTCAAATTGATCCCAAAGTTTTGTATCTTTGGACGAATCATTCGTGAAATGTTTCGTTTGTTTTCAAACCCTGATGCAGTGTGCCCATTGGCACAACCACTACATTCGCGCGATCAACTTGTTTATTCAAAGATGATCTTTTGTTTATTTTTTCTTCAGCCGGGTGAAAGCGTTTGGGCAGGATGTAATTTCTGATATAAATTGGTTATGGTGAGTTTCCTGGATATTTAGTCTTGTTGCTTTGGGGTATATAAAAAACATTGAGTTTTACGGATGGACAGGTGCCTCGCTTGGGGGTGAATGTCACCTGGATAGATTTTGACTCATTGGACTTTATTCGTCAATCTTTCAACCAGAGAGCTATCTTATTTATGTAGTTTGAGTGAAAACAAATCAGGGTCAGTATCCACTGATAATAGAGCGGTATCACCAAATATTGGATTGGGCCCATGACGCTTCCTTAGGGTACGCTGGCTGAGTTTCATGAAGTTTGGACTGTCCTATACCCTGTTTGAGAAAAAAGTAGCAATTTTTAAGGTAGGACTGAATAAATATTGATTGGAAGTGTAATTTTAACTTTTTAAAGTAATCCATCGTGACAAACGCGATCGAAGGCCTGCGTAATATCGAGGAAGACGGCAGTACAATACTTTTTTTGGTCGAAGGCAGAGTAAATCTTCAACATGCCTGTGAACTTGTTTAATTGTGCTGTGTTTTTTCTTGAAGCCAAATTGATGATTGAGTATGAGTTTTCGATCTTCTATTTTGTGTGTAAGTAGCGTCATTTGACAGTTTCTTTGTTTTACGCCCGCAGTTTGAACTTAGCTCGAGTATTTCTTGGAGCAGCTCGTGGAACAAACCTATTATGATATTTGAAGTGTTTAACCTTTTACATTATCTATTATATGATTATAAATTTTTATATTATTATATTATTATTAATTGTTTTTCTCATTCTACTCTTGTTTCAGGCCTTGCCAGATTGCCTTCAAAAAATTACAACATTTATTTTATAAAATATCTTCCAAGTCCCTAGTATTTTAAATACAACGGACGTTCGTGATTTTAATAGAACATAAATGCACATTTAATTTGCATAGTAATAATTGGAGTGAGTAGCAATTAATAAAGAATATGATGTAATCAAAAATATGCTGTTAACACTTTAAGAAAACACGCATTATTTTATATAAAAGTTAGGAAAAATAAAATAAGTTTGCCAGCCAAACTTGCAGGTTGCCAGAAGAGAAAAATAAAAAGTGGCATGAGCCATTCAGTAGGATACCGGAAATATGATGATAATGAGTGTAGTGGGCCTAGACCACCAGTACCCGGAGAAGAAAGTCGAGTTAAAAAGGTAATTAATTTAACAAATCTTAAAGACCTACATACATAATTCTTACTTTTATTGACTGATTTCTAAACAAGTACGTGAGTTTGAATGATCTTTTAATTTCAGATGACCGAAGGAGTGGCTGACAGTTCTCGAAACTCACCACCGTCATATTTGAATTGGGCCCGAACACTTCATCATCTTCTGGAAGATCGTGATGGTGTAGAACTATTTAAAAAATATGTTGAAGAAGAAGCACCTGGGTATAATGATCATTTAAATTTTTATTTCGCATGTGAAGGTTTAAAACAACAAACTGACCCCGAAAAAATCAAACAGATAATAGGAGCGATTTATCGGTAATGAAATGCTATTTCTTATTTGAGAAAATTGTATGCAAAATTTTCATATTTAAAGGTTCCTACGAAAAAGTCAGCTGTCAATACGTGAAGATTTGCGTCGAACAATTAAAGCAGGTCTTAAAAATGAAATCCCGCTCAGTTCTGACGTATACGATTCAATGCAGCAACATGTGGAGGCCACCATACGTGACAACATTTACCCCAGCTTCCTGTGTTCAGAAATGTATATTTTGTATATTCAACAAATGTCCGTATCACATGAGCGGTTTGGGAGCGGGACGGCTGGCTCCGGCAGTGGAAGTAGCAGCGGTGCCAGTTGTGGAAGTGGTGGGGCAGGAATCGCTTCGACCAGTGCAGCTTGTGCGCTGCTCTCAATTTCCGGGAAAGCAGCTTCCTCGGTAGCGCCTCTAATTAATTTTCCAATTAACGCTTCTGGAACTAATGTACTTCTTGGAGGTACGTGCAGTGCAAGTGGAAGCGTGTATGGTCCTTCAACTTCAGCTAGCTCAAGTGGTTCTGTTAGCGCAACTGATACGCTTCCACGCAGCTCTACATTGCCAACCCTTCATGAAGATTCGGAGTTGTCGTTTTGTGATGATCTGGAGAGACTTCGTGTGGAAGGCGGTCGAATATCAGGGGATATGCCGATACGGCTTACCCACGATCTACTTTTAGCAACTCAAAAGAGAAGACTGGAAATACGACCCTCTGGGTAATTTTCTAAATGCTTATGCTGTTTAAATATTTGGTTATGGATAGCAACCTAAACTTATAAAAATACACAGTATTTGCTTATTTTTGCTTTAAGCTGCTTAATATTTACGTTAATGAAAAATTTTATCAAGCAGCAGAGTTAGAACTACGGCAAGCCTACATCGGAGTAAATGACAACAAAACTTTTACCAAAAAATAGAATCTGTAGTAACATACTTCTAACTAAAAACTGAAACGGAACACAATTGACTTACATATTTACTTACGAATATACATACGTACAATACTTATTAAGTATGTATCATCATTTTATTTTGTACTGTTGAGTACACAGCACCACGATCGTCGTAAAGTTCTAAAGCCGACGGGAAAAGAGCTGAAAGTATGTCGGTTTGATTCGGTGGAAAGTTTCGGCCAGCTTATTTCACCACAGCAGAATTTATTCAATTATGGGTTTTGTACTAGTCTATTGAAGGGCCTTTTAGGGTTTCTAAAATATATCCAAATAGATTTTGTTTATTAATTTTGAATAGGTTATGTCTAGGAATAGGCAAACCCGGTCCTTTTTTTGGTAATCCATCGGGAAACTGGCTCCAATGGTAGAAATTTGAGGGATTGATTTCTTCAACTAATAGCCTCATTCTGCTGCAACCAGGTGACAAAAAACACTCAATTTGGTTAAAATTTCCTATTACCCACATAAGCAAATATGTTGGCATATGTCATGAATTTTGTGATTAGTCTTATTTGATTTATTAACAAGAAGCATTTAAAATGAGTAGTTTTCCAAAATATTTGCTTAATATATATTTATTTGAAATATGAATCAAATCAAAGTACAAAAACTTTCAAAAGTACTTTTCCTTTACAGTGCTACGTATCAGGTTGCTTATTTCTTAACCGACCCTAACTCAACTCGGATAAAAAGTCGAGCTGGTGTTGTTTTTCATGTATTTTGTTATCCTACCTATCACGGTGGGCTTGAACCAACTTTAATCAAGGGTCAAACGAAATGGGCTTTTCATCTTGATTCCAAAACTTCTAACTTTCCTGAGTATTTTCTAAGCAATATTTAAGTAATCCTCTGGACCATATTTCAAAAAAATTATTTTTTACTTCGATATTAATCAAATTAAGAATGATTTTTTAAACTAAATTTTTGGTTAAACTTATTAGGAAAAATGTTATACGTAAGAAGAGTTAAATCAATAATAAATATAATAGGTATTTATTGACATTTCACAATATATTTTATAATTTGTTAAACGAGTATTAAACAATAATAAAAATACTTGTTTGTATTTCATATTATTTTTTATAATTTGTTAAACGACAATGTTTAAACATGCAAACCGTTGAATTCGCAGACTGCTCTCAACAAATGTTTATAATAATTCGGATATGATGTGTAAATCTTGTGTTTTGTCCAAATAGTTTTAAATTCAAAATGGATTGATTCGAATGCTTGTTGGATAAATATACCTAATCCTTCTTGAAATATTTCACAAAATTCTATGACATGTACAAGGATACAATGCAATTTTGGCGTGACAGAAATCCCTAAATTCAAATAACTTTTTCTGAAATTATTTATGTATTTTGTGAATACAGGATCTAAAGTTTTACTGAAACAAGCTTCAACAACTCGACGAAAATCACTGAAAGAATATAATAATAATAATAATAATAATAATAATAATAATAATAATAATAACAATAATAATAATAATAATAATAATAATAATAATAGATTGGCGCTTACACATATGTTAGTGTTTGGCCGAGTTTCTCCTCCGATTTGTAGCGTGCACCTTGATGTTGTCACACAAAGTGGCGGGACCTACAGTTTTACGCCGACTACGAACGGCGATTGTATTTTTATGAGAAGCTTTTTCATGGCAGAAATACACTCGGAGGTTTGCCATTGCCTGCCGAGTGCCGACCGCTGTTAAGAAAAACCCTTTTTTTCTACATTTTTTGCGATGTTGCTTTGACTGCACCACAGCGGCCACAGCCTAATATGTACTAATTTCAGACAGAAAATTAATTAAGTTTTTAATTAAGCTATCGCTTTTTGGTTTTCCCACACAGTCAGCTGCTGGATTAGCTACAGTGATAAAAAAGTTGGGGCAATCGTACCTTTCTTTAATTTGAAAGTACATCCGGTACAAGCGCACCATTTTATGTTCATTTGGAACGTAGCCAAATAACCTTTCAGGAAATCATTTCTTATTTTTATTGAAATTTTAGCGCATTTCCAGTTGGGGGTAACTGGCCTCTCTTTTTAAAGGGGCATATACATGATACAAAAGGGTGGCCAAAGTAACGTAACTTCAGTTGATTGCGCCAGATAGACAGATCGAAGAACTCGGAAGAAAGGGATTTATCTTCTAAAACAGTTTTGTCTTGAACTGCTCGAAAATATTCTGTCTTTTTATAGCCAAATTTGCTTGATGTGAGTCAAAAAGCTGATATGGTATCGAAGAGAGAGATTATCCTCTAATTTTTTTTAAGGTAAAATGTTTCCGCGAGTTGGGTACAATTTGAAAATTTAATGTTTCAACCCTGGTGGGATTTCGGCTATAAGACATGATTGTTATGTGTTCAATTCACATATCCCAAAATCAAAATTAAACATACGCCGCAGGGTTGCATTGAAAAATTCATTAAGTACTAATCGAGCAATTAAGAATTGAAATTTTGTATGGTAAATCGAGCTCAATTAGCGCCTTAATCCAGAAAGCTTGGCTAATTGTTTGATTAACTGCCTGTCTGAAAATAGTATAAAGAACAAGCGCTACGCAAATTATCTAATTCGTGCAATAAACATTAGTTACTCCTTGAAATATAATTCAAAAAATATTTTCTTTCAAATTCCAAAACGAAAAACGCATTTTACTTTAGGAATAATATGATGAACAGTTTTTCCTTCTAAGAGAAATTGATCAACCAATTATGTTTAACTATTTGTAAGTGATTTAATCGATTACTAAATTTCCATATATAAATGCACTTTTTTCAAAAACGGCCCTGCGGATAGTTTAAATTTCTCTCAAAAAATACTCAGGAAGTTCCCAAGTATTGTAATCAAGATGAAAACTCCATTTCGCTGGACCTTTGATTTGATACTCGATTGCAATAGAATGGGGCTATTGTCACACATTTTTTTTATTCTCTTTTTTAATTTATTTTCTAACTTCACTTCAAATACCGTTTAAAAAAAGAGCAAAATATTAACCCCCTTATTCATAAAAAATAAAGTAGGTTTGAAGAGCTCTATAAAGTGAAATTTTCATACATTTTTCAATTTATAAACCTTTTTAAAGCTATTTTATTTTTTATGAATAAGGGGGTAAGTTTATATAAATGGCTTCAATATGGTTGGCTTTAATATCACCGGCTTATCCAGACGTAATGAAATACTAGGAAGCCCGCATGTTTAATTTAGAACCCTGGAAATTAATTATAAAAGAGCATGATATTTTACAGTGGTAGTTAAGTGTTTTTTTTCCAATTTTTTTGCTATTTTAAGCATATTCGCTCGTATGAATAAAAAAAAACCTGAGCACGTGCTAGAGGACGCTCATGCTAAAGCGTGTGCGAGCATTCTGTATTTTGTGGCTGTAGTAAAGTATGTGAAACAAATTCATGTATGAAGAGAAGAATTTTTCAAACGCTGTGGCTTATCTCTTCAGACCTGGTTGTTGTTGTTCATCTGTGATGAAGAGAAATTCTAAAAATCGAAATGAAAACGAAACTGAACCCTCATTTATTGTCAGTGTACGTTTTAAAAACACTGGAAAATCTCATGCTGTTGCCGATACATTTATTTTAGGTCAATATATGGCCAAAAAGTTTGATACTGTCCAGTTAATAAATAGCACTATAAGCAAGGCAATCAACACAATTTGAGAGACAGTCGAAAACGAACTTATAAAAAGATTGAAAACTTATGAATTTTTTAGTTTACAGCTTGAGGAAAGTACCGACGTAGCAGGACTTGCTGTTCTTTTTGTGTTTGTGAGGTACTCATTCTTAATGTAAATATAAAATGAACTTTTGATTAGCGAAGGACTTAGACTTACAACACTGGCGACGAAGTTTCCAAAGTTATCGACACATTTTCTACAAAGAAATTGTTTGGAATGTAGCAAGAGCGTATTTACAGCGATGGAGCGGCTACAATGTTTGGAAAAACAAAGGGAGCGGTGTCTATAATGAAGCAAGTGGCAGAAAACTCCACGATCAGTCACTGTGTCATCCGCATTCCCCGGCGACAAGAAATATGCCACAAGATTTAAAAGCCATATAAGATGATGTGAAGATAATCATGTTAAGAGCCGCCCGCTTCAAGAACGCCTTTTAAAACTTGCCGCTGAAGATGTAACACAGAAGTGCAGTGTTTTTTAAGGGGAAATATTTTATTCAGATTGTTTTAACTAAAAAATGCACTGGCGGCCACATTTTCGGAGTAGTCTTTTATCCAAATTTAACTATGTTGATTGGCTTCTTAAATTGTTATACATTTCTGACATATTCGAAGAATTAAATTAATTCAATTGAAGGGAGGTGGTCAATTGGACAAAATCTTGCGCAAAAAATCGTAGCAAAAACCTCTCCACTTTTCTTGGTTGCAAGAATTTGTCAACACAAATGATATTCATCTGCAACAGAACTTCCTTGAAAATATTACTGCCCACTTGGAAGATTTAAAAAAAACCTTTGCTGAATATTTTTCCCAACATTGATTCTGATGATTGTTACTGATGACTAACCAGTTTTCGTGCGACCCGAAACATTAACCTACTCGGATGACAAATTATGCTTTTCAAATTCTGCTGCACATCAGTGAAGATAGCACTCTAAAAATAAAAACCACGAAGGTAACAAAGACGAGTTCTGGATGCAAGTGCATGCGAAAAAACAATGTTGTTTGCAAGATCGCATTCAAAAAACTGTCTATGTGCGTCTGCATTCAGAGATACAGAGGCAAACTTTCAGCGTCAAGTGATTTCTGGTAAAATTTACAAAACTTCCCATAAACTCAAGGTAAATAACGAAAGATTCAATAAAACGGTTATATACTTCACATTAAAGGTAAAAAAGCATACACCTTTGCGTTGTGTTTTAAGCAGTCAAACCATTTTGAGAGTAGGTGTACCGCAAAATTTTTTTCGCATCACAAGGATGCTGCAGGAAAAAGTTTGGTAACACCTGGCCTAGTAGGTACTAGATAAGGCTTGAGCATACAAGTTCGTCGATTCGCAGCTTATAAGAAAATCATTAAATAACTATGAGCGCTCAAAGGATATATAAGAAGGGATCGAAGCGGAGTTTTATATAAACAACTTTACATTTATATCAGTATAAATGTTCAAAATTATATAAATTTTTGAGCTATTAAGTAAATTTTACCCCAGGTTTAGTGAAGAAAATGTGCAATGAATGACTGACAATTTTCTCGGTGTTTATATCGCAACAAGAGGTTGCGCTCTATCTAACAAAAGAAAAATGGAAAATTTTCTAAAAAGTTTAGGGGACCCCGGATTTCAATTAGGAAGCAGGGACGTGAACCGAATCAACCGCTTTTTCAGCTAATTAACTGAACCATTAACCGAACCAAAATTTTGAAACGAACCGAAAACCAAACCACTTTTTATGAAGGTTTGATTTTCGTTTCGACCAAGTTTTAATAGATAAAGTTTCCCCACCTTTTTATTTTTTCTTTGTTAATTATTGTAATACCATGTTTAGTTGCCATATGAAATTTTTTTCATGCGTATAGCGTATGACATAAATTATTTAATTTTTGTTTTGAACCGAACGGAAATCCCGGTTCAAAAACATAAAAATCTGTTTTGACGTACCAATCCAAAGTGTGAAAACGATTCGAACCGCTGAACTGAACCGACCAAATTTTCATCCGGTTCACGCCCCTGATAGGAAGTGTTTTCTATTTGCACATTATACGATAGGTTTCAGTATTATGTTGAGCATACTAAAGAATATCCAACAATGCTCTAGAATACTAGCAAATGCTCGTATATACTAGCAAATGCTTGACAATACTCAAGTGTTGCAGACACCAAATGCTAAATACTAGAGCATGCTCTAGAATGAGCACCCTCTAGCACGTGATCAGGTTTTTATTCGTTATATACCCACATATATAAATAAGAAATACACAGCCCTATCACGCAATCCATCGTAGACTGTTTTTCGGAGAAGTTACGAAACTGCTATCATACAATTCGAATAGCTCCGAACGTACATATATTCGAGAATCGTAGAGTAGCATTCACTGAATCCACTCGAAACTTCAAATTGTGAAGTTTCGTACAATTTTTCTACGATAGATATTTGCCAGCGGAGAAAATACGAATATACGTTCGGAGCTATTCGATTTGTATGATAGCAATTTCGTAACTTCTCCGAGAAACAGTCTATGATGGATTGCGTGATAGCGCTGACAATCTATTTAACTATCTAGTCGAGTATATTCGTTTAAGTACATACATACATACATATGTATGCACTTACCACTGATTTTTCTCTAATGTATAATTTTTATGTTTATTTTCATTTATGTATATTCATCATGACCTGTAATCCACAAATATGTTTCATCACAACAACCAACCTATGATCCATCTGGCATGATTCCTTTCGCTCCACGACGAACTCATGATGCTGTTTCTATATTTTATTTACACTCTGACCCCTACACATTTTAATTTTTATTTTTCATGTATATTTTTATTTTTCACGTATATTATATGTATGCAAAAAAATGTACACGATGTAAATGGAAATATTGCATGGATATACTTTATACGAACTCATCCTGCATGCGAATAGTGCTCATGGTTATGTATACCGTGCGAGTGAAAATACTTCTTATGTTCCGAATTCTCGTGTTGATTCGGAAAGGGCGAGCGTAAGTTCCGGTGGCCGAACTGATTCTGATACGATGTCTCTTTCTAGTTGCTCTATGTAAGTATATATATATATATATGGTTATGGTTCCATAAATAATGTAGTTGCGGTCGTACGTCTGGTCGAGTAATTCACGAAACTGTGTTTGAAATTTTTTTTACTTATTTTTGTATAAAAAACATCGTACAACTCTCGTACTAAAAATTTTTTTGATTAACTAATTTAAAAAGAAATCAGTTTCAATGTGGCTTTGGAAAGAAGAAAGAATAATTTACTTTTCAAAGAAATAATAAAGAAACTCTTAACTTCTGAAATATTACGAAAGTAGTCTTACATTTTTTTATTTTCAAATTAAATTTTTTTCGGAGTAAAACTAGTTACATTATGGAAAATTGATGAAATTATAATCATTTCTATAAAGCAATAAAGTTAAATTTAATTTTCCTCTTTTATTAAACGTAATAAGTTCATTAGTTTTTTAATTGAAGCTTTACTCGGCTGTCCAAGTACAAGAATTAAAATAAAATGACATGAGTTTCAAGATTCTTTCCAAAATTTCCTGTATATTTATAAAATTATTCCAAACTATGTACACCTCCGGCCAAAATAATATAAACACGACATTTTGACCAACTTTGACTATTTTTCTTTTGTTTTTTAATGTTCATAAATCTTTCATAAAAGTAAAGCGAATACCATATAAATCCAAATTTTAAACATTGTACAAAAATTAGAAAAATTCGACTCAGCTTCATCAAAATTTCAAACTTTTTAATCAGAATTTCCTGAAAACTTTTTGGTATGCAGTTATATAGCCTATTAAATTTTAGTACAATGAGGTGCAAGTTTGAGATTGCTAAAAGTTAAGTTGATTTTTGTAATTTTTTATTTGTTGTGTCACACATTTTCTTCCATACAAAATACTTTCAACAAATTTTTCATATTGGAGAAAATGCGTGACCCCGCAAAAAATAATTATCCAAAATCAATGGGAATTTTGAGCAACTTCAAACTTGCACTTTATTACTAAAATTTAGTTGTATTAATATAAATTATTCTAAAGACTCTGATGAAAATGTTGAAATTTTAATGAAACTTTGTAAAATTTTTTTAATTTTCTTACAACGCTTACAATTTGGATTTGTATGGTCTTTGTTATGTAATGAGCCACACTTTCATAAATAAATTAATGAACATTAAGCAAATAGGAAAAAATAGCCAAAATTGATTAAAATTTCGTGTTTCTATTATTTTGGCCATAGGTGCACGTATATTAGAACACACAATTTTTTTTTAAATAAACCTAGGATTAATTGTTTAGCATTGGCACTAATAATAAATATCGCTAGCAAAAAAAACTTATCAATAATCAATGGCATTTTTTAGCAACTTCAAACTTGCTCTTTATTACCATAATTTAGGCTGCGTTTCTCCAAACTCATTTAAGTGGAAATTAACTTTAATTTAATTTTTTTTTTAATTCTCACTTAAATTATTTCCAGTTTCAATAAGCTCTTTATCTAAGTGAGTAAAAATATGGCAGCACCGTGCTAAAAGTGGTTGTAAAAGCAGG
>JAPVRG010270444.1:0-13700 GCA_029783565.1 Rhagoletis cerasi
TTATTTATTAAAAATTGGTAAAGCATAATTTTTAGCTCACTTCGTTACTGATCGCACATTTTCGGACAATTAAGAAATTAGATATACATTTTTGGTAATTTTTTTACAAAGGAATAATTTTCAGAAAATTGTATAGTCTATTATAGTGCATCTTTTGTCATTTAAAAACTAGGTTAATTTTTTGGTTTAAAGGCAATACGTATATAATTTTCTGGCAAGTTTAAAATTGACGCAGACTTTTGGTCGCTGGTCATTTAATAAGTAGGCATAAGTTTTTGTTGGGTATACATTTTTGATCATTGAAAAATTGCAGAAATGTTTCGTTTATTTTAACATTGGACAAAATTTATTGGTAGGTCAAAAATGGACCTACATTTTTGGGCACTTAAAAACTGGACATATTAAATGGGCACTGAAATAGTAGATGAAACTGTATGGCTGTGAGAAGTGGATGTAAATTATGGATGACCAAAAGTAAACAAGAAGATTTCAAGTATACATAGGAGTGAGCAAATACATATGTAAAATTCTTAACATACATTCATCGTTGTGCACTTCAATTATATGTCCAGCTTTAAAATACCGAAATTGTAAGACTGGTTTTTAAGAAATCAAAAAATTATGCCCGGTTTTTATGCGGCGAGTCCAAAACTCTGCGCACAACCAAATCTTAGAGCTGCTTTGATTGAAAACCCCTTTATTTATACTTATAGCGAGCCACTTGGCCCAGAAGAAATGTCCGCTTGCAGGCGCGCCTCATGGTAGATAGATACTCGTATTACATATGTAGGTACTTCATTGAGCTTTTAAACGAAATAACACAGGTTGATTGCCGCCTCTCGCAGATGGGCTATGCACGATGTCGAGGGTTCACGAACGTGGTCGCAAGTAGGTTAAAACTTCACTACAATTTTGCAGCTCACCAAAAATGTGTGTCCAGTTTTTACGCTCAAGCGTTTATTTATGTAGAAGCCGAAATAGATGACAATCTAATCTCCAAGATACAGTACGTCTTTTGATTCAGGTATACTTACATCGAGAAGCTAGTCAGATTGAATATACATGAACATTCCTTATAAATCACCGATCTTAACGATTTTCTCAGTAAACCTTGTATGATTAATTGTAAATAGCTTACGAAATTGATCGAGTTTAGCTGTCTAAATGAAGGAGTTTTAAAGTAAAACCTCATATCTGAACAATCAGTTGTTTGGGAGCTATAGGTTATAGTGACCTGATATTTATCATTTCCACTGTAAACTCTCTGCTGATAATAAGTGAAAATATTACGAAATTTCATGTTCCTAGCTGCATAAACGATTAAGTTATAACGCAAAACATCATATCTGAAAAATCAGTTATATGTTAGCTACATGATGTATTTAGTTGTCCGATTTTGCCGGTTACGACAAATGATTAATGTCGTAACGAAACCCAGCCGTGCACCAAATTTCAGTGGGATATCTCGAAAACTGAGGGACGTTCACACAGACAGACAGACTCAGCTCGACGTTCTGATCATTTGGTCTACTTTTTTACGGGTCGATCTGTTCTTCTTCTCATACATACAAACATCAGACCAAAGTTATAATATCATTTTATGTTCATGAAAAGTGTAATAATGGAGGATTTTTTAGAGATTGTGGGTGCTTTCAATAAAATTTTCGTCAGTACCTTATTGAAAGGAGCTAATTTGTGACACGCTTAAGGAAATAGATGCCGAATATCCTGGAAAGCTGGCGTGTCTTATGCAACATTGCAAAATCCGGAATATTAACATTCTGGTTGTTTCTACCAAACCCACCTTCGTTGCATCTAGAAGCCTGCAGACAATTAATCTAACCCTTTCTAACTCCCAAGTGGGGTGGTAAATTTTAAACGGAAGAGACCTCAATCGCGGAGCGCAAGTATGTACATTGAATTTAAGCTTGGCGAAGATGCTATAAGAAGGCTCTCTGCTAATGCGAAATTTAAGTAAGGACCCAGAGCCTACAAAACTAATACCAAAAGGAGTTGGGTACTGCCGGTACTGCTCCTCGTAAGCTGGTACAAAAATCTAGTTGGCTCTGCGAAAGGGATTCATCCAAAATATAATATTTACACTCTCAGTTAAATATCCGGGCTTGCGAAAGTTCTAAAAGGGCCAAACGACTAAGGTGAGTTCACTCAAGAGGCTTCACGGTTTCTGCAGCGAAACAAGAAGTGAGAGTCTCGACAAAAGAGGTTGAGATTGTGAGAATAATAATACATTTTTGATAGAACTGTGGCGAACAAAGATGTCATAAGATAAGGAAGTCCCTTTGCGATGTGTAATTCAGTGCCAAACCTTGGCCTATAAATCAGTGAGTTTTCCCTTCCATGGCCAAAATATGCACTACATGACACTAAACGAGTTAGACCCTGTTCAATTTTAATAGCTGAAGCCAGTTCCCCATCAACTTGGATAATTCCTTGTAACTTGAAGGCGAGGAATGCCTTCCTGCTCTCTGAGTGCATAAGATGTGTTTACTTGTTTTCCACTGTCTGGAGAGACATAACGGTAATTCTACGTGCTGATGAATAACCGCGCAACCTTTTTCCGACGTCCTGGTTGGTCTTGGAGCCGTTGACATACCTAATATAACTGTCGTTTTGAAGTCGCTTTTCTACCCCTTTTTCTTGCTTGGGAAGAACACTTACCCCTTGGTCTATTAAACTAATAGTGGAAGGGTGCATAAGCCTTGCTGTACAAAGATGGAGATATATATTGCGGAGGTCTGCTTAACAGCGCCTCGAGAGCCGCGTGGATCCAGTAAGAAAGCCAGTGGTCTCAACGCGGTCATATTAATGCGGGCCATCTTTGGAGGTTGTTGTTTCACCTCGGTTTTCCTCCCTCAGGCAAGCGCAGCATATGCTAAAATGGATTTGTCTTTATCAAGATGTGTCAAGTTGCAATAAAACATATTTGATATGAACCCTTAACAAAAAGCTTAAAGAAGTATGATTTGTATGAATCCAAGTAGCTGCTTTAGAAGAACTTCTAAATTATGTCCAACAAAAGCCTTTCTGGAAGCCCTTCGATGAGTAACGAAAGCAGAAGCCTTTAAATATATGTTAGTCTTTACAAAAAAAAAGGAGAGAAGAATTCAAAGTGAAGGCCTCTTAACTCTCAGGAAGCACTTTTAGCTACACAAATTATCTACTGGGATGTCAATGTCGTCCGGGTGGCATCACTGAACATCGCAACTTTTGTCACCAAGTAGGCAATGTAGTTCATCCACCACAATGGGCCATATTATACTTACTTTTCCTGCCCTAGAGTAGACGGGTGCTCAGAAGGTGCTCCGTGTTCTCGTAGCGTCCCTATATATCTAGGAAGCAACTTATGTATAACAAACTCGTTGCGCATAAGGTATTTTTTCAGCTTTCCTGTGAGATACTGATGACCAAGAACAGCATGCCTGTGTGGTAGGTATATAGATTTCAATGAAAGAGGGTTGCTTATATCCAGAATCCTTATCATCGTCGTCAGCATTAGGTGAAAGAGGCATGGCTATGTGACATTCTCCCTAAGAGCTTTGTGTGTGAGAAGGCCGAAATGGTTCTCTATATTTGCTCTTCTTGAATAGTGTTTTCCACCATTGAGCTTTTCTTGTGAAAAAAAAAAACAATTCTAATTTTTCTCTCTGTGTATTATTTTTCATTTTTGTGTTGTTGAGATTTTCATTTAAACTAGTACGAGTTAATAATATTCCATTTACATTGAACCCGAATGCATGATTTGAAGTCAGCCATTTGAAGATGTTTACTCTACTTGTTTTGCGTTTGCTTTGACTTCTCATTAATTGAAAAGGGAAAACGAACACAAAATGAATGTAAACAAACACTGCATGGCTTAAATTTTTTGGACGCAAAAGAGACAACCATTCTTTGATTAATCTAAAAATGTGAAAAGCTATGTATATTTATTAAAATTAACCATTTCTATACCCAAATATTAAAGATTTATACATTTCGTTGTGTTTGTTTTGATTTGGCAAAATGCCAAATGTCAACGATAAACAAAAGCTTTTGGGGAGCTTTTGTTTTTGAGTGTACTCTTTCTTCGTGATTTTGTTTAAATGCGTTGAAAAGTGTCTGTTTGGAAGGCGCAATGCGTGATTTGGCTTCGGACCTCAGATGCAATATAAGCTAAATCAAATCAATTCACTTTGAGTTTTAATTAATTTCTTTTTTGTTTTGCTTAAAACTGTATAATACCACAACAAAGAAGTAAATGCCTGCATAAATAGCTCATGAACAAATACAATATGTTAACATATGCGCTTTTGCACAATACTTATATGTATTATGAATTTAAGTAGATAACCGCCCACTCATAGAAGTCAAAAGCAGAAAATATTTACCAAACCAGAGCAGAGTAGCTCTGAGCAATTGTAGATAAATATAACATTTTTTTTTTTTATTTTAATTTTTTTTTGTATGCAGTTGCGCATAACAAAACTGTTTATGCTCACCAACATACGAAGTGCAATTCCGCACACGTTTCAATGGCAACGTGCGGAACTGAATTATGCAACTTCTACTAAATTTGGAGGGTATATAAGCACTTCATGTTAACCAGCGATGACATTTCCAAATCACGCACTGTTCTCTAAACGCTTCACTTAGCAACCAAACCATACAAAAATGGCTAAAGTCGTAAGTTAAAAATACTTCCAAATATTAAATCGTTTAACATTTAAACCTACTTCCACTACAGATCATTGTCCTGTGCGCCTTCATCGCCTGCGCTGCCGCCAAGCCACAACTATTTGCCGCCCCATTCGCTGCGCCATTGGCTGCGGCCCCTGTCGTGGCCTCTTATCCAGCCGCCTATGCAGCTGCTCCTATCGCCTACGCTAATGCACATTTGGATGCCGCTTACTCCAGCAGCTCGATCGATGTGAGACAAAATTATGGCGCTGCTTTCTTGCCCGCTAGCTATGCCGCTCCAGCTGTTTACTCCGCCCCTGTTGCGCCTGTCGCTCCAGTAGCTCCATTGAAATACACCGCTGCTGCTCCAGTTTTGTTGTAAATTGGAATGTACAACAAGAACGTGGGGCCCTCAAATGATCTTTATTTTGTTTTGAATAAAAGAAATGGACTTGCAGAAATTTAAATTGTTATCTTTTTTTAGTTATCTTTACCGATATTATTCTCTGTGAACGCTTTCTAGAACGCTTTCCAAGAAGCTCTGTATCCGATCTGTATACTTTCTCCTGACAACTCTGCAGCTAATGCGTTAGAGGAATATGAGGAGGAAGATGAATACGACGGTGAAGACTAAGGTCAAGATGAAGCTGAAGATTGAAGATTGAAGATGAACCTGAAGAGGAAGATGAAAATTCAGGTTAAGATTAAAGTTAAGATGAGGAATGAGGTTCGGACTAAAATTATGATTGAAATTTAGATTAAGGCAGAGACAAAGGCAAACACAAAGACAAAGGCAAAGAGCAAAGATGAAGACAAAGAAAAAAACAAGGACAAAGAAAAATACAAATACAAAGACTGAGACAAAGGCAAAGCTAAGGAGGAATACAAAGTCAAAGACAAAGATAAAGATGAAGGTAAAGATAAAGGCGAAGACAAAAGTAAAGATTGAAAACTTCTTTTCTGAAAACTGTCTACTAAGTTTCACTTCTTCCGCGCTCAGTTTTTTTTTTTTAAATTTAGTAAGTAACCTTATAGGAGGCATTTCAAAGTCACTTCTACATAGTCTACAGTAATACTAAAAATGAGCTAAAACTTTGAGAAAATACTTAGTACATTTCTTATTGTAGTTGGGTTTGGATATTTAAGAATACTAGTATCGCCCTGTGATCGAAATTCGACCACCCCACTTTTTCATAAATTTTTTACATAAACTTGTACTCAGTTTTGACTCTTCACATGTGTCAAACTTACTTTCAAAATGTGATGATAATCCACTACAACCATGTGAGGCCAATGTGCTTAGGGACGCGATACATACTCATGGCCGGCAAGAGAAAATCCGGGCCATGGGGACTAAGTAGCTCAAAAGGGTACCACAAAAAATCGACCCTTGCGCCTGCTATCCGAAGAACGAACTTATTCTGTACTGTGCCTGCAAAACATTTTTCGAACAAAATAACAATGATTCAGTTCGATTAAGAAACATATGAGAAATCTTTCGCTAGACGAATGATATCGGCCGATTTATATATAGATAAATTTCCTCTCAACTTAAAAAAAATCATACCATTTTTGGTCATAAGCACGGAATTGATAAAATATGTATCGGTATCAAATTATAGTGCTATGGCATAAGCGGTTCCGGAGATAAGTGATATGAGAGTTTCAGTTTGTATGAGAGGTGCCACGCCCTCTTTTCCAATACCTACCAATTTTCTCCATAAGTTCGGTATTGATAAAATATGTAGCTGTATCAAATTTTAGTACTTTAACATAAGCGATCCTAGAGATAAGCGATATGAGAATTCCAATTTGTATGGGAGATGCCACGCCCCCTTTTCCAGTACCCTCCTTTTTTCGCCATAATAAGCCAGATAAGCGATATGAGAGTTTCAGTTTGTATGGGAGGTGCCCCGCCCCCTTTCCACCACATTTTCTCCATAAGTTCGGTATTGATAAAATATGCAGCTGTATCAAATTTTAGTACTTTAGTATAAGCGATCCTCGAGATAAGCGATATGAGAATTCCAATTTGTATGGGAGGTGCCACGCCCCCTTTTCCAGTACCCACCACTTTTCGCCATAAGTTCGGTATTTACAATGTATGCATTTGTGCCAAGTTGCAACACCCCAGCGTAATTGTTTTCGAAGATTAGCGATATGAGAGTTTCAGTTTGTGTGGGAGATGCCACGCCCCCTTTTCCAAAACCCACCACTTTTCCCCATAAGTACGATATTTACAATGTATGCATTTGTGCCAAGTTGCAACACCCCAGCGTAATTGTTTTCGAGATGTAGTGATTTTAAAATTTTACTCTATATGTCAGATGCCACGCCCCCAATATTAACATTTCTACATTACAGGAAGTGATTTCCTTAATATCGGTGCATGTTTCATTGAAATCGAGCGAAGGCTACTTTAAAAAAAAAGGGTTTCAAAATTTTAGTGTGGCGTATTTATACACAGATCAATGCCATTAGCGACCGCTGTGGTGTAGTGGTTGGAAGTGGGCACTACCACTCCGTGGGGCCTGGGTTCAAGCCCTGGTTCGAGCAACATCGCAAAAAAATTATAGAAAAAAGGTTTTTTCCTATCCGGTCGCCTCTCGGCAGGCAATGGCAAAACTCCGTTCGGAGTCGGCGTAAAACTGTATGTCCCTCCTATTTGTGTGACAACATCAATTATTAATGTTATTATTAATGCCATTAGTTTTCCTAGTGGAGACTCGGAATTAGTCGAAAAACTATTTTTCTAACGCATGAAACTCTTTAGGGGTTTAAGTTAAATTTTTCTGAATTCAATTTTTGTACCGAAAATCGCCAATTAATTGCCGAATGTGAGTTAACTCTCTATTGTGAAAATGTCCTTTAGGACTAAATTCACAGTGCGTAGTTAAACCAATGTTGATTTAAACGAAAATAATAATTTCTTGTTCCCTAAAATTATGCAACTTCGTAAAATCGGAATTTTTCTATACAAATGTAAATTACGTTCCACAAAAACATTGCGATTTAACAAGAGTTAAACTGTAGGGGGATTAAGGGTTTAAACTTTCGTTAGGCAGCTCCTGTGAATAGAAAATTGGTAGTTAAACCCTTCTCAGTGATTAACTACACACTGTGAATGCGGTCTTTAATGAATGTTCATAATTCCTGGAATACTTTTAATCCCTTAAAAGTACTGTAAACGAGAGGTAAAATTGCAATAACCGTAAACATTGAAAATACTTAAATGCTAATGGCTCAAAGCACTACCTACTCACCCTACGCACTTTAATTAAAGCGTGAAATGCAAATCAATGTTATCACTTCCACTTCATTACAATTCATTGCATCTCATTACTTTGCATATTGTGTCTTCAATCAAATTGTTAAACAATGCGCCACTGAAAGTAACCACAAAAACCACAAGCACTCAGCTACATACAAATATATACTTTAATAATACCCCTGAAAACCATGCTTTCAGAGTTTTCGTAATAGTAGAGAAATCTTAAAGAATTTGTAAAGAAATCAATATTTCCTTTCCGATTTTTTTCCGAATTTTCTAAGATAAATATTAGTGTGCACACTTCGATTTGCTTAAGCAGTTTCAGAAGAAAATCGCTGTGATAAAGTATAAACAGAATCAATTCGCTGAGCGAACTTCGTCAGAAGAAAGTTCGCTGCCAAAATTAAAACACACTGCAGTATATGAGATTGCACACAACCAAAGCGAGGACGAAGTTCGTCTGACGAAATTCGGTGAGAATAGATTTATTTTAAATTTTGCCGCTGCCGCCGGTCGACAAAATCAGCCATCAGTGATAAAATAGCTTTTTTTCTTTACCTTTCAAGCAGATAATTATCAAGAAGAAGAATAATGGGACAATTTGAGGACTCATCTTTTCACTTTTGTATTTTTATATTTTTTATTTGTCAATCCGCTGATGCGAATTTCGTTTCGGTTCTATTTTACTGGGCGAAATGTTGCAGCGATTGTCACCCGACGGCATCGCTCCGCCCGACGAAATTCTCTCGGCGACTTGGTTCTGTTTATACTTATATGAGGAACTTTTTCAGATTTCTTTTAAAAAATCGTACATAAATTTCTTTGCAAGCTCGTGTCAACCGCTTCACATGATTTTCTTTAAATATTCGTAAAAAAATCGGTACAAATATACGATATTCTTAAAGATTTCATTAAGATTTCGGGAACTTTGGTTTGCAGGGACATTGCACGTAAAATGCCACGGTACGTATGTACATATCTATGTACATTAGACCGTATCGAAAAAAAGTTCGCCGTACACCCCCTCATATGGAGTGTTTTTGAAAAGCATTTGAAAAACTAAAATAAATTTTTTTTGGACAACCCTAGTAGTCACCTACTTACATTTTTCTTCATATCTTCGGCATTTATAGTCGGATTTTAAAGTGTGATGCACCAATCTTTTTGTCTCGAGAAGGGGGGGTTTCTGCGGAAGTTCATTGACCTCAGGTGCTCCATAAAAAAACATTGGTTTTTTCCGTATGGTTTTCCAACAAAAATAAAATGCGTTTTATCTCGGGTTCTACTGAACTATTCGGAATACTTATTTTGCAAAAGGTTAATGATTTTTGACGGTATTTAATTTACTGTCATCAGGGTGGTACGTTAGGGTGGTAGCAACTGAGATCTGGTGGGTAGGAAAAATCCCCTCCTCGATACAAAAACATTGGTGTATCACACTTTAAAATCTGACTATAAATGCCGAAGATATGAAAAAAGTGCAATTGGGAGACTACTAGGGTTGTCCAAAATTTTTTTAATTTTTTTTTATGCTTTACAAAAACACTTCATATGAGGGGGTGTGCGGCGAACTTTTTTATTTCGCCTGAAAGGCGAGACGCTCTAATGTACATACATATATATGTATTTATAACGGAGGGTTTTCAGAACGTGAGAAGGCTATATTCCATATATGTATGTATGTAAATACTGCACATATTAAGCATAAATCTAATTCATCATTTAAGTTTTCTAACATCAAACACGACCACACCACACTACAACCTATAGAATTAAGTTATCCTCGATCTCCGTAGCGAGCACTTTACTATGCCATCACAATGCGTAAAATCTTAAAACTTTGAATAGCTGAGCTTTCAGGAACACCTTGCTACATTGAGTAAAAATGTTTCTTCAACTTTTGAATACGATTCAGTATAATAAAAAGCATGCAATGCGGGATTCAGACTAAACCTATAGGGGGAGACATCTAATTAAAAATGTTCTTTCTGCGATAAGAGGTAAAGCATTCTGCTTCCTATTAATTTCGCACTGCAACTACTTGCCGGTCTAGACCGATATCAAAAAACTTCATCAATTGTCTCTCATCTTTACGATGTTTCGCAAATCATTCACTTCCAAATGTAGTTGCGCCGTTCTATTTTTGGTTATTCCAGAGTGTCTGTGGGCGCCCTTGCATACTTTGCTACACATTGATGCTAAGCACTGAAAATCACTAATATTTTCATCTTAATCGCCGTTTTTAACATTTTCCTTATTTATTCTCTTCATAAACCACATAGTTTTACAATTTAATGTAATTAAACCACGTTAAAAAGAGAAGCTATTTTCACGATCTTCTTTCACCTCCTATTGGGCTTTACTTTTGCTTGCTTACTTTTACTTGAGAAATTTCATCTGCGCCGGGACTGCGCAATCCTGTGTTTCTATGCCAAGGGCATCTCATTTTTCTGCGGCTTCGCCCACGTTGCTGCACTCTATGTATAAAACTACGGGCATTAACTGAGATTTCCTTGGGATTCTTCACATTTTGAATGGAGCTGAAAGTGGTACCCAACGTTACTCTATCGGAGGTATCTCCAAATTAGCGTTCTAGGGCCAGCTGGTCTTCGTTCTTTTCACTTCGCACTGATCATTAAGAAACAGAGCCCTTCGCACAGTATTGTCGATAGGACCTTGTATATTTACTATGTTTAGTAGACATTAGGGATGGCAAGATTAATCAAATGAATAGCATTAACCGGGTATTTCTTTTCGAAAACTGATTTAATCATTTCGAAACGGATTTTTCTGCTCTGATGCGACATACACCAATACTGCTTGAAGCATACCTTTATAGATATTTTAATGCTCGTGTCTAGTACTACTCACTATGAAGTCTAGAGAGGCTGCTGAGATGTAGAAGCCTTTCTACAAATCCTATACCTATTTTTTGCAATGTATCTATAGAAGTTATTGTAGATGCGTATTTCCCACTAGCCTTTCCTACTAGCCTTATATATTATTGGAGGACATCCAGCAGTTGGTTAGAAGCAACGTCTTCATAGAATATGCAGAAATTCCGAGCGCATATCCGTAAAATGGGGTTCTTGTTTCATAGTCCTCAATGTTGGGAGAGGTGAGATTCCAAGGTATATTTGATATATTCATTGAATGATAATAGGAAATAGCGGGTCACTCGACAGACGTACGCTTGCAACTGCACCGACTGGTGAACGGACGCTGCTGATTTCAGCGAGCCCCTAAAGCAAGCAGATTTAACCCAAGGCGCCACGAGAATCGGGGCCATTTTCACAGTCGGGAGTTAACTCACTTTCAGCAGTTAACTATAGATTTTCCGTACAAAAATTATGAGTTAACTGCCGGTTTTGAGTTAACTCTCCACTGTAAAAATGACCCTTAGTCGGTTAGAAATTAAAAGCTATTTATCCAGAACATCAAGAAAGACGCGCGAGTGTTTTGACGGCGAAAAAGGATGTGTTAAAAAATGTACGAAAGCAGACGCGTAAAAAAACTTCGGCGAAGGAGGAAGCGTAAACATAGTTGACCGTGCAAATAAGTTTACGCGTCTTTCTTCGCCGTCAAATAACTTCAGGCGTCTTTCTTCGCCTATGTTAAGAGTCTTTCTTCGCCGACGTTTGTTTTACGCGTATTTTTTCGTGGTTTAGTGACTATATATGTATGTAAGTCAGACGCCACGAAAACAACATCGTCGCCAGAGGGCGCCAAAATCTACCCACGCCGATTGCAAAACCCTTTATAAATACTTCAAACTCTGCAATGGTATGGCTCTTCCAAGACAATGTGCGTGATGCATAATAAGTGAGCTCCGACTCCGATTTTCAATATAAATTCTTGAGCTTGAGCTCCTTTATCAGTGCAAAAACTGAGTATAGCTAAGGCTCATTCTTATGCATGAAGCCCAATATTGTTTTTTTTGTTTCCATCAAAATTTACCCAAATATCACTTCCATCTCATTTTAATTCATTGCATTTAATTAGTTTGCTTATTGCGTCTTCAATCAAAATGTTTAACGAGGCGCTACTGAAATGACCATAAAACCACAAATATTCAACTACTACCTACACTCATACAAGCGCATATTTTATGTACTTTATATCACAGTTGTAAACGACAAAAATAAGACCACAGTGTGCATATGTAATTTAGGAATTTGCCGTACATACTTAAACTAAATTTTACTTAATAAAAAAGGGATTCCTTCAAAATCAGCATTGACATGCAGTCCGCATGCAAAATGGAATGAATATTGGTCACTTTACCGCTAAATTTTATATGCACTACATTTTACTAACTACTATACTATAAATACCCAACCAATTCGAATATTTGTATCAATCACTCGTTTGCCTTTGTTCAATCAAAAGACACAGAGAAGAATAACTCAAACACTTCAACATGTTCAAATACGTGAGTATCCTTAGCACGAATTGGTCAAACATTTTGCATGTGTAATAAACTGTGCCCCTTCATTCCAGGCAATTGTTCTCTTTGCTCTCATCGCCTGCGCTGCTGCTAAGCCCGGTATCTTGGTTGCTGCTCCATTGGCTTACGCTGCTCCAGCCGCTGTTGTTGCCGCTCCTGCTCCCGTGGTGACCGCCACCAGCAGTCAAGTGATCGCGAGAAATTACAATGGGATCGCTGCTGCCCCAGTAGCAGCTCCAGTTTTTGCACGCTATGCCGCTGCTTCGCCTTTGGCTGTTCCAGCTCTTGCCCATTATGCGGCAGCTCCTTTCGCGGCCCACTACGCCGCGCCTCAGTTACTGTTGTGAGAGAAATAAACTGAACACATACATAGTTAAGAAATAAAAATTATATTAAGAGTACATACGCATATAAAACTGTTTTTTTATCCTGACCAAAATGAGATAGCTTTATTTGAAACACTGTGGGCTGGTTTCTCCAATAAGACTTAGGCTTGAACTTATTTATAACTTAAGTTAGCTGCGATTTTGTGCAACGCTTTTTTTCAGTTTCTCCAACTGAGCGACTTAATCAAGGTAAGTTAAGTCAGGAATAAGCTGATTAAAAAGTAGGCTAACTTTTGTCTTAAGTTAGCCTAGATGGTGAAAATGAATAAGTCCAAAAAATGGCTAAACTAAGATAAGTTGAGTTGGATAAACCAGCCCTATCACTATTAATGGTTATGTTGTATGTTTTTGTTAAATTTGGGGTTTCCTTCAGCTCCGTTAAAACTAGGAAGGACCTCTCCGCGTCGTTTGAGACCAAACGAGGTTTTAGACAAGGCGATTCACGAAAGCGTAATAAGAGTTTCCAATCTGAATTGTAGCGGCAACCCGACAACATTGACATTGTTGGCCTCAAAAACCAGTGCCGTTGCATTCTCCAACTAAGAGAAGGAGGCAAAAGAGATTGGTCTAGTATTGAAAGAAAACAAAACAAAGTACCTTCTGGAACCACACAGAAAGTCTCCCCGTATTGGGACTAACGTCACCGTTGCCAGTTATAGCTTTGAAGTAGTACAAGAATTTGTCTACCTAGGATCCAGCGTGAGCACCAACAATAATATAATAATAATAATAATAAATTGGCGCTTACACATATGTTAGTGTTTGGCCGAGCTTCTCCTCCAATTTGTGGCGTGCGCCTTGATGTTGTCATACAAAGCGGAGGGACCTACAGTTTTACGCCAACTCCGAACGGCGATTGTATTTTTATGAGAAGCTTTTTCATGGCAGAAGTACCCTCGGAGGTTTGCCATTGCCTGCCGAG
>JAPVRG010270467.1:0-11282 GCA_029783565.1 Rhagoletis cerasi
ATGTTAAATAAATTAGTTCGTTGCAGGTAAAATAGTGAGAATTTCAATTAGTTATCATTGAAAATAAAGTAGTTTATAAATAACTTTCAAATTAGTTCAATTTCCTGCAGGGTACTGAAGCTTATTGACTCAAAATTGACATATACAATGATCTATTAACGAGTAATAAGAATATTATAAATTTTGGAAAAAGGGGCGTAGCCACTCCCACTTATGGATTTATTTGTATATCTCGGTAACCGCTTTACCGATTTCTACCAAACTTGGCACAAGTGTTAATTTTGTTCCAGCATAGGACATGGTGGAAATATTTGAAATCAGACAATACCCATGCCCACTTTCCATATAACGGTAATTTACAGAAATACGAAATCTGTGATAAATCGGGAACTACTTGAGCTAATTTACTCAAAATTTATGTTTGCAATAATTCATTAGCAAGAAGTAACGATTATAAAAAATGTTTAGAAAATGGGCGTGGCACCGCCCACTTATGACTGCGTATGTGTATCTCGGTAATCGTTTTATCAATTTCTACCAAACTCAGTAAAATCAATGTCTTGCCACCAAAAAGAAAGCTGGTTGAAATCGGGCTAAAAGTACGCAAAAGTTTACGTAACGGTAAATTTCAGAAATATGAAAACTTCGATATTTCTAAATTTAGAAACGGTAATTTACTCAAAGTTGGTACTCACAACAATCTCTAAAAAGAAATAATATTTGTATGGACTTTAGGAAATGGACGTGACACCGCCCACTTAGACTACTTAAGTTTATATCGGTAACCGCTTTATCGATTTCTACCAAACACAACTAAGTTATTTCTTTAAGTTTAACTGAGCATATTATCGATAATGTTTGAAATTGGAAAAACCACCCCTGTTTACCACGTAACGGTATGTTTCAGAATTGTGAAAAAAACGATGTTTAGTACGTGCGCCGGGTATTTAATGTTCGGTTTCACCCGAACTTAGACTTCTTTACTTGTTTTAATCTGATTTTGGGGAAGATAATAAATGCCGCAGAACTGAACCGCTCGGACACAATTCTGGTGATTACATAGACATCATCGGCAACAGAAAACGCGAAGTATGTTTTGCCTTTTCCAAGGATGTAAAGCGAATAGGTCTGGTGCACATTCGCGCCTCGGTACCCAGGTCACTGTGGGCGGTTATAATTTCGAAACAGTAGAGAACTTCGTTTATCTGGGAACCAGCATTAACACCGATAATGATGTCAGCCTTGAAATCCAACGGAGAATAACTCTTGCCAGCAAGTGCTCCAGCCCTGAAGGTATTCGACTCGAAACCCGCAGATGGTAGTAAGGGAAGATGGAGGCTAGAGTGATTAAAAAAATTTTTTTTTGAAATTCATAAACGCTAACTGAAATTATTGTTATTTGTGCTAAAAGAAGAGAAACGTATTTTTTTGTTTTTTTAGAGGTCGCGCTGGTCCGTTTTTTATAAAAACGCTGATTTTCTCATTTATTTTTATTGTTTTTACATGTAATTACTTTGGTATTATTGGGGAACATTCCCTTAATTACATGCCTGTCTTGGACCGTTAGAATGGGTCTAGTGCTCCAAAATAAGCTTTCGAAAAGAGATTACTAAAATTAAAACGTTGATACTGTACGATTTACGTTTTGTTATGGGTTGGAACTTGTTACCGGGGGGTTTCTGGGGCTCCTAATTAGGAATCTGGAGTCAGTTTTTCAAAATTCCAAATGGCTGATTCAAAATGGCGATAAATTTTTTAAAAAATTACTGGATTTGTTAGAAACTCGGCACTTAGGAGTTTTTTGGGTCGCTGATTACGAATCCGCAGACGATTTAACGATGAGCTGTATGAGCTTTACAACGATGTAGACATAGTGCAGCGAATTAAGATACAGCGTCTCCGCTGGCTAGGTCATGTCGTTCGAATTGACAGAAATGCTCCTGCTCTGAAAGTATTCAACGCGGGTCGCGATGCTGGTAATAGAGGAAGAGGAAGGCCTCCTCTGCGTTGGAAAGACCAGGTGGAGAAGGACTTGGCTTCACTTGGCATTTCCTATTGGCGTCAGTTGGCACAGAAGAGAAATGACTGGCGTGCTTTGCTGGACTCGGCCAAATTAGCTTAGGCGTTTACAGCACGAAAAAGCATAAGAGGAAGAAGGTGGTAGTTTCCTAGCATGATTCTAGTAAATTAAGTATCATTACCAGTACTAACTAAGTTTGAAATGTTTGTTGTATGTAACTCAATTTCACGTAAAATTGTCAGATATGAGTTGTCAATGTTTCACAATCGTCCTGCCCCTTCATGGGTAGTATATGCCTCTTCATTGTTCAGATCAGTTGTTCCCAAGCGTTTTGCACCGTGGCTTCCTTGTTGTACTAAAAAAATTCCGCGGAACACCTACTCTTAAAGTGATTTAACTGCTTACGAAAACAAGACAAAGCAATATAAAGTTTTATGAATTTTTCGTTGTTTCCTTTAAGATTATGGGAATTTTGGTAAATTTTTCCAGAAAAGCACTTGAAGCTGAAAGTTCGATCCGGTATCTGTTTTTATAGAAGAATATGTTGAGAAGGCAGACTCGCATAGATAACTGGAAGTAAAGTACATTAGCCTTTTTATTCCAATCTTGCCAACAGCATTGTTTTTGGCATACACTTGCATCCAGAACTCTTCTTGGCTCCTTTTATGATATTTAATTTTCAGAGTGCTGTCTTCACTGATGCTTTGACGGTACGTTTACGTTCCGGTCGCACCAAAACGGGTTTGCCATCCAGCTACAAGCATCCTCAGAACCAATATCGACAAAATATACAACAATAGTTTTTTCTTAACCTTCCAAGTAGGCAGTAATATTTTCAAGGACGTTCTGTTGAAGATAAATCTCATTTGTGTTGACTAATTCTTGCTACCGAAGAAAATTGGAGATGTTTCTGCTAAAATTTTTTTGCACAAGCCTTTTATTTTCTACAATTGAGCTCCTCGCTTCCCCTGAAGAGATTTGGTGGTGTCATTTAATTTTTCGAATGCATCAGAAAGGCATCCCAATTTAAGAAGCCAATCGAAATCAGTTAGTTTTTGGATAAAGAACTGTTCCGTAAATGTGGCCGCCAATTAATCTTTTAGTTAAATCAATCTATCTAAAATCTTTCCCCTTGAAAAACACTGCACTTTTGGGCGCAGCAAAAGCTGGAATTGATATCTTCAGCGGTCAGTTTCAAAAGGCTTTCTTGAAACGGGCGGCTCTTAAGATGATTTACTACCTTCGCAACATCATCTTATACGGCTTTTAAATCTTCTGAAACCTTTCTTGTCACCAGGGAATGCTGATGGATGAGAAAGTGGCTGCTTCTGTTATTTTTCTGGCACTTGCTTCATTCTGTACACCGCTCCCTTCGTTTTTCCAACCGTTACATCACCGAAAATATCCCCACTCTTGCTCTATTCCAAACCATTTTTTGTACAAATTTGTCTATAGGTTTGGAAATTTCGTTGTGACTGGTGTTAGGTTCAAGCACTTTGCTCATAAAAAATTCCTCTTCTATTTGCATTGCGAATTGGTACCTCACAAACACAATAAGTACAGCACACCCCGGTAGTTATGTCAAGCTATAAACTAAAAAAGTCACAAATTTTCAATATATTTAACCGAATTCAAAAAAGTGGAGGTTATCAATTCGCCGGAATATTTTTTTATGTATGTTACCGGATGTGATGTACATACACAAATACATGTACAAGCATTCAAACATGACCTACATTAACTATTAACGCGGTCGACACCAATAAGCGCAATAGAAGTCGATCGGTCAATAACATGGCCATTGAAGTAGGTTAATGAAACCGCGGCGCAAGCAAAATTTTGAAGACGCGCTGCGCGGCCAAATACGATCTACTGACTATTGCTGACTCAGAAAAGAAAAGTGAGGAGTTATGAAAAGTATTTTCTGTGACCAAATACTTGTATAAATAGAATTAAGTTTGAAAAAATAAAGACAGAATAATCACGGCAGTGAAGTAAAACGCCTGTTATTATTATTTCTCTTATGACGACAACAGTGAAGTTGTCCATGCAAGCCTTCGGCAACCTCACGGCTGCCTATTGAACGGCAGATCTCTCTCTGCCTTATAAAGAAGAGAGATTCATTTAAAACTACCAACCCTACCCGGAGGACCACCACACGGATAACTTTGGACCAAGTTAATAAATCAGGATATGCATAATGAAAGGCACATGTTCTCATTGTATGTTCACACTTGATTGTGAAGTTTTAAAAAATAAACAAACGGAATTTGGTATTCTGAGTTACGATTGAATCGAACGAATTCAGCTTTTTGTCTCGGAATATCTGAGATCGAAACAAAACAAAGCAAAGAGGTATTTGTGGCCAAACTTTTGCCAGAGAACTTTTAGTAATGAGAAGGCGCATTTTCGAAATGAGTTTTTTCTCACCAAAAATTTGCGATTGATCTCGGGGGAACATCCCACACCGAGCTAGAAACTACCACACCTCAGCGGAACGCTGGTTGCGCCCCAATTACGAACCGAAACACTTAATCCGCCATACAAAATTTTGAGAGCGAATTACTTCATTCGTAGGTGATTCAGATTCAATCATCATGCGATTCAGGAACAAATCGTTGTCTTCTCTAAATTTTATCGGAAATTTATCGAACTCAGCTGTCAGAGCGAAAGAGAACAGAAAAAACCAAAGCAAAGAAAAGGAGGAAATGAAGGAAAATTCTAATCCAATTAAGAATGTGCCGTGTAAACGGGGTGATTCGCCGTTCGTAATTGAGAGAGCGAATCACGTGATTCTTTTGTCGTGGAAACGCGGTTTTAATTCTAAAGAAGAAGAGGAAGAAGCGGACATGAGGTGCGAAATATTGACGTAAAGGTAAGTAGAAGTTTACCGATTCTTTATTCTTTTAAATTTGAACGTATATTCGGTACAAGCACACCATTTTAGGTACATTTGGAATGAACCAAAATAACTTACCGGGAATTTTTTTCTTATTTGCATCAACATTTTAACGCGTTTTTAGTGTGCAAAACCTCCCACGCTCCTCCCTTCTTTGTAAAGGGGCATAAGCATTGGTTAAAATATAGCTTTGCCTTGAAATGCTCGGAAAATTTTGATATCGAAATATGATTTGCTTTTATAAACTTAGTTTCCACGGGCATTGTTACTTTAGAGAGTTACCCCGTTTACACGGCACATTTCTCAATGGATTTGACAGTTCATTGTTTTTATTTTTATTTTTTCCCTTCATTTCCTCCCTTTCTTTGTTTTGGATTTTTTATTCTCTGTTGCTCCGACAACTGAGCTCGAAAAATTCCTGATTAAAATTAGAGACGGCAGCAATTTGTTCGTATCCTCATGATAATTGGATCTAAATTACCTACAAATGAGGTAATTCGCTCTCAAAAACCTTAGCGGATCATTTTGTACCACGCAAACCGTTTTCAATAGTTTTTTTATCTGAAAGGTGGTATCTCAGGATGGTCCCATACTAATTTGGTTTAGTTCCGATCATTGGATCATGCAGAAATCAACGGTTCTACTAAATTTTTATATGAGAATTGAAGTCGGTTTTGTGCTTACTGGGTTGGAGCTGCTTCGGCCGTTTTGTGTGAAAAGCGAAAAGTTTTAAATTTTCCTTTTTCCCTCCTACGCGTTTCAACGCTCTCGCGCCTTCATCAGGGAGTCTTTATTAAAACATTAAAACAAATAAACAATAAACATGATTAGCAACAAATATTCGATGACACAATAAACATAAATATAGTTAACGACAAATATTTTACACTTATTCTGACTTTAAACTCACTTTTAAATACATAGATACAAATAATGAAAATTGAAAACTTTAGCGACATTTAAAATATTTTCGACATTATTACAAATTACTAAACGTATGCTCTTATTTATATTTAGTTTTAATCACAGCTGCATAAGCGTTGTTTGTGTTGTCTACGTCCTCTTTAAAATTCATGGCATTCTCCAGTTGTTGTTGTATGCGTAGGCTTTCTAATGTCATTCTCCTTTTTTCCCCTCTTTCGACGTCCAAAATTCTCGTATTCCCGAAGTCCGCTAGATGTTTGTGCTTTGTCAAGTGTTGTGCAAGTGCTATTGTCATCTTTTTGTTTCTCTCATCCGCTCTATGTTCGTTAATTCGTGTACCCAATGATCTTTTTGTTGTGCCTACATAGCGTTTATTACAACTTTCTTTATCACTCCCCTTGCAGTTTATTTGGTACACCACATTATGTTGTTGTTCCTTCGGAATTCTGTCTTTTGTTTTTGTGAACAGTTTACTTATCGGTTTTATTTTTTACGTAAAACTTACTTGTTAATTTTTTATAAGGAAATAATACTCAAGCGATCTTAAAAGAAAGTTAATATATTTAGATAATTGTGTATGAATGTGTATATGGTTTGCGCATGCAAAATGCCGACGGCAAATATACATCAAAAATGAGCCGCATACGCAAATATTAGAATATTTAGATCAAATTTCATGAATTGGTACAATATATGTATATATATGAACAACTCAGTGAGAGAGGAGGCCAGGCTGCATGCATGTTTATAAAAAAAATATTTATTCAAGTAAAAATGGTGGGTAGGCACTGTGGCCAATGGTAATCATTGGAGGAAGTATTGTCCGGAGGATGCATCAGACTAAGCCGAGCATGCTTTGAAGTGCCATCAACTTATTACTTCAGAGAGGTTTGTTGTATGACACTTGAGAAGTGCATACGTAAACATTTCCTAAATTTTATAAAGAAAATGTTTGCACATGCAGCAGTGCACATATCTGTTGCTGCACTGTTTATGCGAGTATATGTAGTATGCATTTAGGCGCAAGGTGTTAGCAGTCGCCTAAACAATACATGCAAGTATGTATATGTACCTGTACATATGGACACGATGCAATTTTAAATTGTGTTTTTGTAAAATATTTCTATAATTAAATACTTTATCATGAAGAACTCCGTTTTACATAACCGAAGAAAATTTTTACAGAACAGCCAAAACTATGTGATAGCAGTTTATAAGTTTATCCTCAAATAAAAAAACACATACATCTTTACACATCTTGCACAAACAGTACGCTCTTTTCCCCGTCTTCCGCTTGTTTCCCTTCACTTTCCATTCTAACTTCCATTTTCATTTTCTTGTTTGTTTTGGTCTAACACCAGCGCGGCTCTGCCTCTGCAAGCAGCCCCTATGCCTAATGCTGATGACATTTCTCTTTTGTTTTTCGCTGTGGTACATTCCTTGTAGAAATCCATAAATTTCAGAGTAAAATTTCGTTAACGCAATTTCGAGATTTGTCCTTGAAGTCGTTATAATTTGGCTTTTAGAGAACTATAATCTACTTGACAGGGGTGCACAGCTGCAAGAAAATTATAAAAAAGTGTAAAATCATAGTACCAGTAAAGCAACATTTTTTTTTTAAATTTATGGTTAAAATTTTTTTTTGCCTTTTATATACTGAGATCGTGTTTCTCGTCCCAAAATCTTTGAGACAAGTATAATAGAACATTAAGAAAATTTGTTTGGAAGAAATCCCGTAGATTTTTACGTTTTTTTCGAAGAACAATATTTTTAGCTATTTTTTTCGAGGACAAAATGTAGTGGTGGCTCAATGGCAATATTTTTTCCTGAAAGGGAATTTCTTAAGTTTTTCAACTTTTTTTTTTATATCAAAATGTTTTTTCTATCGAAGTCGCAACGATTAATGCGCTGAGGGTGCTCAATAAGCATACTGTGCGGCGTTCCTCTGAGGTGTGGTGGTTTCTAGCTCGGTGTGGGGTGTTCCGCCGAGATCAATCGAAAAGTTTTTGTGAAAAATAAACTTACTTGCTCCGACGTAATGCGCGAGTGGTTTCAGGGAGGCGGCTTTTGAAAAGTTTCGCCACTTGCTGGATAATTTCTCTATCCCAAGGGCCGTCTCTCAGGCTAAAGTTCCAAAGCAAATTTGTGCCTTAAAAATGTACCGAAGTTTCATTTATAAGGAGATTTAACCCACAAAACGTGTAAATTTAAGCTTTAAATTATCTACTTTGTAGACACAATGACGAACCCTCAAAGTAAATATGGAAGTAACACGGCGTATGCGTAACTTTTTCCTGTCAATGGGTTGCAGACGGCAACTTGCAGTAATCGCGCAGCGTGGTATATACTTGAATTCCTGCGGCGCTAACAACTGGACAAATAGAAAGGGTGACAGTCGCAATCCTCAGGCAAGCATTCAGGCGTACAGAGGAAATTGAAACATCAACATTTCCGGTCAATGAGTATCAATAAAACCGCATAAGGGCCGCGAAATCGCATACACCTGCATACTAAGTATACTCGTAACTATGTATATGCATTCACGTAATGTACGCTCAATTGCGTATACACAAAGAACCAACATATATGCACACATGTATGGACACACATGCATACACACGTATGTGCATATGTGTTTTATGTATAATATGCATATAAGACTGTTTCATTAGTGTGGTTGCAGGTCATAGGCCACAGCTCAGAGCTATAAGTATTTTGCTTGTAGCGACCAAATTGGAAAAATAAAATTAAATTTCACCTGCAGCGTTCGTTAGTGGCTGTGTACTTATGTGGGAACGGGACGTAAGTGCATGTGAATGTGTGTAGGTGGGTAAATTGCACTTTCATCACCACGGCCATTGCAAAGTTTCGTGGTTTAGCTGCGTTTGTTTTTTGTGGTGGTGCTGACAAATAGTGACGGATGTACGCTGTAACAACACACATACACATACCTGCGAAATCTTTTTTATTTGAATTTGTGAGCTGGCGTTTGCGTAATACATATGTATTTGTGTTTGGATATGAATATAAATGAAAACGGAATAAAAATTCGAAAAATTCGAAAAATTTCAGTTGGCGCTGAACGCAGTATAACCCTTATGGTATATTGGACAGAGCATTCTTAAACTACTTTCACCGATAATCATTCTTCATGAGTTTGAGCCGTATGAATAAGAACTAAGCAATTGCCTTTCCTTACTTCAATTTATTTGAATAAACAAATCATATAAATTTAATAAAAAGTCTGAAATTTTAAGAAAAGAAATTGCTTCGTTTTTATTAATACGGTCCATTATCTATAACAGTTACGACCAAAATGTTTCCCACAGGAAAAGCCTCTTAGAGTTTCCTATAGATTTTGCTTGGATGCGCTCTCTCTGATCATCACTTATCCATAAGCACCTCCTTGTTTGAAGCGTGGCGTCAGCCCCATAAGCTTTGCTGGTCTTCTGCAGAAAATTTTTTCATGTTCAGGGATATCGCTGAATCCATTGTAATCCGATTTCTCGTGAAACCTACGAAAATGCTATCACCGAATACGATGGTAATTTATTTTGTTTTGATATTTTACCATAGTATTACCGAATTTTATATTCTACAGCGCAATAAAAATAAGTAAAATTTTTAATTACTAATAATTAAGGCAGAGAGTTCGCCTTAGCACCAAATGTAGTCTTCAACATCAGTATTGTTGCCTTTGGTACACCTATTGTCAGTAAGTATTTTATGTATGATATTCTCTCCCCTTGCGCTTTCCATTACGTTTAATTGCCTATCTGTGGTTTCACAGTCCTGAGTTTAATTATATTGCTCAGAAATAAAGATTACGCGTTGATTTCTATATTTTGAGCAAAAATCAAACTCATCTTTCGAGTGTTTTTTCGCTCTGAAATAATGATTATTTTATGAGTTTTATTTTTTTTCATCAAAAATAATGATCATTTTTTGAGTTTTTTTTGATCGAAATTAAAACTTATTTTTTGAGCGCAAATTTTCTCTCAGGAATAAAAATTAATATTTTAGTCAAATTTTTTTGGCAGATCGAAAAACTCAAACTGTAATAAGTGTTTAGTGGTAGTTTTATTTGTTATGCACACAATTATTAATTTTTTTTTCGATCAAAAAAGTAGAACTAAAAAATAATCATTTTGTTGATGAAAAAAAAAATAAAAAAAACAAAACTCAAAAAATAATGATCTTTTCTGATCAAGAAAATAAAACTTACAAAATAATCATTATATCAGAGCGAAAAAATAACACTTGAAAAATGAGTTTTATCTTTGATCAAAAAAATATAACTCGATAAATGGTTATACTTATATTCTAAGCGATTGATAAAAATCAAAATGTAATTATTAAATAGTAGTAGTAATAGTAGTAGCAATTCTTTATTTGTATATTAACATCTAACAAGGATTTTAATAACTAAATACATAAGCAGTTCCTTTAAATGGTTAACAATTAAAGAACATACGACTTTAACTTTTCTTAAGTTGTCAGTCAGATTATTTTAATTTACCTATAACTTAATAATAATACGTGTGGAAACGACTACTTAGAATAGTAGAATATTTTAAATATATCCTCAATAATAATTATATTCGTTAACTAATTCACTTTTGTATTTTAAGGTGTACACAATATAGTTTAAAATATTTTTCAAATCAATTGCTTTTAGGTTTAGTACATTTACAATTTCTTCAGTACTAAGTGTACATTTACCAAAATAATAGCGTCTAAATTGGCTTAGTATCGGGCATGTGCCTAGAAAATGCTGCACGTTTTCAATTTCATTTAAATTGCACAAAGAACATATTTTTGATGCATTTTCCTGGAATCTATTTCCATTTAAATTTAAGAGATCACTTCTAGCTCTTTACAGCCACATTATATTATTTTGATCAATTCCCTCTACCATATACAACCTTCCTACGCTCCAATCTAAGTTTCTATAGAATCTGTTTGTATTTTCACCGCTATATTTCCAACCTTCAATTTCTTTGCTCTTAATAGCGCCTAACAAAAGCTTTCGTTTCCTGTTCCAATTATCACTACTCAAATTTTCCAAGGTCCACTGAATGCCATGTTCGTTGCCTAAAGCGTCTAAGTCCTTGAACTAAGCGAGTTGGTATTGTAATAATTTTTTCGAGAGAATATGCGGTAAGCGTTTTTCCTTATATAAAGGGTTTTTCAAAAGGTACGCTACAAAAATAGACCGATAGGGACTGCAAACGACGCCATATTTTTCCCCGTTCTCTTGACAGTTCTCTTCAGTAATGTTTGCCATTTCATCACGAAAAGATATACGATCCAACAACGAGTCGAAATTATTAAAATTTACTACCGAAATTCGGAGTCAGTGGCCTCAACTTTAAGAGCGATACGTGCAATTTATGGTCGTCATAATCGTCCTGCTGAATGGCTTCGTCAATAAGCAAA